>JAUELC010280605.1:0-10057 GCA_031471745.1 Cryptochiton stelleri
GTAAGGAATCATTCTCATTGTCAATTTTGTTTGCTCGGACACTTTATTTTTTCACTCCTCTCACTTTTTCTAGAGGGCAGAAGAACAATTATGTGGGAGGATATTGAGATGCAAATTAGATGGGAACAGGGAGAAGTTATAAGGCGAGTAAACTGCATGATTAAAATCACCAGGACTCATACGAAGTATTTGGACAAAGAATAGACTTATACCACTTAACCACTCATATTTCGTGGGTTATGGTGACGTTCTTTCGGTGTAATCAGAGGCGCGTTTGTAGGATCCGTGCATATCTCGTTATTTTGAAAAGAATGTATGCAGATACGGAAAATCGCCCGGAAATAGCCGAAGCTGTCGACAATTTTCAGTTGTCAAATAATAGCCTAACATTTAATAACCTGGATTGATTTGACATTTTCATCAACATTAACCCTAACCCTTTCAATTGTAAAAGAAACGAACGGAAGACACAACAGCTCATAGCTTACCTACTAACGGGAATGATCGTCCGTGTAGAGGGAAGCTCTCTAAGCTGATGTGGTATGTGTGAAGTCCGGCTGTAATCTCTCTCTCCAGGCCTGATTCGGTCAGGTCATTCAGACCTCAGGACGAGTCCACTCTGTTGTGGGTGCACCAGACACTACACTCTCCCCCTTTATGAAAAGACGGCGAAATGAAACTTTTAGAAATCCCTAAATTTGTTGGCCTATTCCTAGCCATTTGCACCCACACACAAGTTCCCTCTGAAACCGGTCACTCGATAGGTTTGATCTAGCAGACAAGTCATTCCGTCAAGCGCGCTTAACCATCTATTCCTGGCTCTGTTCAACATCGATTCACGGAGAATCCCTGGATCCAATCGATAACCTACTCCAGCACACACTCTGTAATAGTAAGTCTGCTCAGGTCGGAATGTCGGTGTCCTCGTCTTCAGAAGACCAGGGCTTTTCGACGAACACCCAAAGAATGTCCGCCCGCAGAGGCCCCGGTTAAGGCATCGTCATTCTGCAAAGGTGTGGGGAAAAGAAGCAAAGCTAGTATAAATATAGCAAGTACCAAAAAGCACATACATCAGCAATTCTAATTTTGTATTCCACTGTCCCCGATTCCCTTAAACCCATCCCAACGAACACCCAGACTAGCCAAAAAGCCGCTCCAGCGAGCACGCTGTGAACATTTACCGCCTTCCTTATTGATAACCCAATCTCCTTACTGAGGGAGGTCGCTGTCGTACACCCTCCGGACATCCCGGGTGGTGTCTCATGTACTGTGTAAAGGGGCAAGTTCCTTATTCGCTGCGCCTGCTTCACAGCGAAGGACTAACAACCACCGCTCGACGGCTAGCTTCAGGTTCACCACCAGAATGTGGGCCTGGGCACCCAGAACGTAAGTCGAACCCGATCCTCCGTATGCCAACGCACCACGGGTTCCTGGTTTAGACGATACAACGCCTCTTGCCAGCGGGCAGGGAATGTGTTACTACATGCCGAGACTGGCAACCATGCCGGCACTTAGAGGATGGCGGACGCCGCCGCACCTGTCTGGAGTATCGAAATGACATACTCATTCCGATAGAGAGGTTAGGAAAAGAAAGCAAGCATTAGTACCACAAGCACTAACGCAATGTTAATAACATACACCTGGTTTTCTAACACGGCCAAAGATGCATGTTACCGGCGTCTCGAATAGGTCGCCAAGTCCCAAGTCGCTTGCCGTCCCTACCCCGAACGGGATATACTGACCGGGATATACTGGCCGGGATACCATGACTTGCTTTTCTTTACTTCATACAGGGCCGTACATAAATTGACAGATTTTTACATTCTATGGACTGTCATATATAGGAGCATTGGAGCAGCGAGCCAACCGCTTGCCGACAAAAAACAGCCTAAATGCTGTTGAGTGTCGGGTTCGTGTCAGTCGGGCACACAACCACGACCAAAACGCTATGGCAGCAGCACATGTTATGGCAAACTTTGAAACAAAACTAGAAGGTCCGTGACAAGCAGTTGACAGGGCTTCATACAGACCACCACGAACAAACCCCACCCCTAAGGTTTTAAGATCCGGGACTAGAGGATTTTGTTGTATTTTCTTATTCTTCTTTTCGGCAACCCTATCAACAACACGAGAGGCCGGAGAGGAGCTAATACCGGGATTATTTTTCAACCTATTGAAGGGCAAACCTGGGGGATTATGTTAATGCGAATTACAGAGATGTGTCGATGAGTCTTTTACATGTTAACCAATATTTTGGCTAACTACATGTACAAGGGGTATCCCGAGGCCAACTGTTTTACCGGGAGCTCCGCACCAGTATTGACACGGGGCTGAACTTCAGAAATGTCCCCATGTTCAAAAGTATGAGAGACTAAAACGGTTTTAATAACACAGTCACTGATGGGGTCAGCTGAGGGGTCAATTGGAGGCCTAATGAACATTCCACTGTGAGGCGGAATGATATCTGTGGATCCGACTGATACCTGTTTGACCCCTAGTGGACCCTCTATGTTGTTTGTTGTATCCACTGGAATATTTTCACCCCGGAGGTTCAAAATATTGTTATCGGGATCCTCAATGGTGTTAAAGGTGGCCAGAAAGTCACAGCCCAAGAGCACTGGATTCTGGATCAGGGATACCAGGAGATTTCCTGTAAAAACCTGACCCCCCTCCCCCCACCCACCACCACTGAGGGAGGTACATCTTTGACAAAGGGGACATTCCGGGTAGAACCGGGCCCCCCCCCCCTAATGGTGGCTGAACCCACCCCATCGGGTCGATGATCGACCCGAGAAAGATCTCCAGGAGTAACCGTCGAACCGATGAATCTATAAAGAGGTCCGGGGACATGGGCCGCAAAGACCCCACCTGGTTTAAACTAATGTCACTTTCACCTTGGGTTGAACTTTAGGTAGTGACAGACTGGTTAACCAACGAGTCCGTCGCCGGGGGTCGACTCAAACCCTCGGCCCCTGTGAGTTTAAAGGGGCCTTAAAGGAGGCCTAATATTACAGGCTCGGTTTCGCTACTGTTTACATGTTTTTCGGGACACCCACTCGTAAAATGTGCGGGCAGTTTATCGATGTTATAACTGGCTGTACTACCATCTGGTTCTAGTGAGGGTAGGGGCCTACGATATGAGACAGGACTACGACTTTGAAACGGGACCGTCCTGTCCTGTGAGAGCGTCTCAAATCGACTCGATGTCTCAGGAAAACCAGTTAATTGAGTAGCCGTTGGTACCTGCTCAGTCACACGAACCACAGGGACTGGGGCAGGATCAAAGGTCACTTGAGGGATGGATAATTTACCGTGTTTACTTTGCAAGCTATTCATGATAGCCTGCAGATGCATTAAAGCGCCGGCCACGGTGGAGGGACGTTTCCCCACTGTGAGCGAGGCTGCATCGTTTTCCCGGCATCCACGGAGGAAATCAGCAACGGCGACTCGTTGACCAGTCTCGTCCGGCATTTTGGGGGTAACCACGGCGAGCAAGAAAAAGAACCCGGTCGGCGAAGAAAGCATGTGTTTCCTTAATATCCCGTTCTATCGTGGCCAATTTACAGCGAACTGTTTCAGCCGACCTCTCACTGTCCGAAAAGGAATCACCCGAAGAACTAGAGTAAATAAACGAACCCAAATGACCTCCCCCAATGAGTATAAGCACATGGAGACGGCAAAGAGGTATATACCGGCAGAGCGCATACCATTTTTGTCCTCGACCCGTATACACTTATAATAGCTGGGACAGGTAGACAAATTTTATGTTTATCTTTCTCCCCTCTTTCCCCTCCAGACTGAACTGACAGACTAGCCAGACCAGTGTGGGAAGTGGATTGTTTGAATTCCCTATCCCCCTCCCCCCTCTAATACAATGTTGAGTGTCTGGCCTAGGGCCGATGTTATGGGGTGTATTTACTGGGCGCCGGACAGGGGTGCCCTGGAGTGTACCGGCTTCTAGTGGGATATGGCAAAAATTGTCCTCCATCCCCATCCGATTTTGGTTAGACTGAGGAACCCCAGGTGACAAGCGAGCGATTTGGCTACCAGGCCCTATAATTCCCAGGGCCGGGTTTGAAACTGGCACCTGCCTACGATTTGGAAGTGGGCGGAATTGTGGGTAATTGGGGTCTCGAGGAAATGGCTCATGAAATTTTGGCACCCGTCTGCTGCTCATTCGCTTGCTGTTATATCAACCTTTCGAGCCGATCCATCCTAGTACTAACATCGGTTTCCCCCATTACAGCGAGGTATTGGAACCTGTAACCGCCATCTTCAAGGTCACAGAAGAACTGAAGATTCACTTTCAGAGCGGCACTTAAAGTTGCGAGAGTAAAGCCGCGGGTCTCAGCCTGTAAATTGACTATTATTTTAGCCTGGGCTTCATCGACATAGGGCAAGGTGCACAAGGCACGAGATGACATGGACATGGACATAATTAATAGACTATACCGGACAATATAAGGACAATCTTGAAATGAACCACTCACAAAAGTATACGATTGTCAGATAGTAACCTTAACAAAAAAACTAATAAAATGCCAGCGGCTCCACAACAGTGCGAGAATACTGTAAGTATACGCTAGTACTACTATATTAACAGTAGCCAGGTAGTAATGGTACGGCCAGATGGTGTCGATGTGTCAAATAAATTTTGATTGTTCGTTTGATAGTGGTTCCACGCCGTACTTAAGGTTATTTCACTCCTATGACGGTGTGCCGGCCCAGCGGGTAAAGGAGCCTACCCTTCACGCCACCGGAAAAAAAACAATGACAAGATACAAGACAACCACAGGACACCACAACAAATCAGTTTCGTGCTGCCTCTTTGCTCTGAGAGCAGCAGCGCAACAGGAAGATCCCTCCAGCCGGCCGCGTGTCAAAAAGAAAGCGGTGCAGTATAGGTATGCGACAAGATTTGCTAGAGTAGTAACTACTCACGAGTCCAGCATAAGCGGGGGTGGGTATGTGTGTATATATATCAGCCAATACCAGGTTCAACATAAATATAATACAATAGCAAAGGTCCTAATAAGACAACAAAGCTATAATGCATAATTTTGTATTATTATGTTGGTGTAAATTTATCATAAAAACGAATAACTGAAAATATATCATCGCCCAAACACAAGGTGCAATGAAACGTGAATCAACATACATATCTTCAAGGCCAAACACATCAGCATATAATTGTATAGAGGCAAGCACATGTTTCTCTCTTCATTTATAAAAACATATATATATTGACAGGTCAATAGGAACATGCATATCACCACTGTCACATGCACAAGCAAACAAAGGTCTCTTCACACCGTAGTACCTGCACGCCCTAATATGTGTCAATTTTCCTCAATTGACACTGAGGGAATAAAAACAGTTCAGACGTGCACAGATAGCCATGTGACAAATCCAGACCAAAAATGCGCAACAGAAAATACGCCGGGCTGCAGTGGCGGCTCCAGGATATAAAACTTTAAATTTAATGTCGGGAAAGAAAGTAGGAGGTAGGAAATTGTGTCTAATGTATCCGAAAAAAAATGAAAGAAAAATCAGATAGGCCCATTTCAGAGAGGCCGTGTTAGCAAAATATCGATTTCCAACCTCTGGCAAGGGTTTACGCTGACTTGATGAGGCCTGCAGTTTTATTATTTTCAATTAAAACATAACTTTACGAAGAATTATAAAAAATAAAAAAAATGTCATTCACTTTGCTGCTAAAACGTTTTTATTACAGGGTCATGTGTTGATTAATTGTCTATTCTCTCGTTTTACATAAACTCAAGAGGGACACACCGACCAGAGTTCAATCTCGCTCTGCTACCCTAATTGACAACATATTCTTGAGCTATCATGACGAAAATCTTCCCTCGGGAATTTTCTTAATAGACATAACGGATCACTTTCCGATTTTCCACATTTTAAAACCCAAACTCATTATCTTCCATTCACGTGTGGCGTCCTTCAAGGGTCTATTTTGGGCCCTCTGTTTTTTCTTCTATACATTAATGATTTGCCAAGAGCTTCAAATATTCTTCGTTTCATTTTGTTTGCAGATGACACCAGTTCGCTTTATTCAGCAGATTCTCTCACTGATGCTATAAATACTATGTCTTCTAAACTAACCAAAGGACAAAAATGGCTCTCATCAAATCGCCTTTCATTAAACATCAAGAAAACTAAGTTCATGTTAGTGAACCCAAAAATCAATCGTTTGACAGGGGAATTCCCAAAGCTTATCGTTGCGGGAAATGAAATTGAGTGTGAAGGAATTCAAATTCTTACGGATACTTTTTAATGATAAGCTGAACTGGATTTCACATATCAGTTACATTTGCAAGAAACTTTCCAGAAATTTGGGTATTATGCGTCACATAAGTAGTTCCGTCAATAAGGACACACTCTTTATTCTGTATTATTCACTCCTTTACCCATATTTCTCATACGGAAATGCTCTATGGGCCAGTGACCATTATCCAATATGTGCTGTTTTCTCTGACAGATTTGGTCATAAACATTATCATACTACGATCAATTATAGACAATATAAGCATTTTAATGAAAAACTATTTGTTAAAGACCTCGAGTGTGTTCTATGGAATGCCTTTATGACACGCATTGCACTGATGTGACCTCTCAGTGCTGTGACGGATCATATGATGTCTGAGATCCACCCCGGTCTTAAATCCTTTACGACACACATTGCACTGATGTGACCTCTCAGTGCTGTGACGGATCATATGTATTCTGACATGATGCAAGGTCTTAAAATCTTTATAACAAATAGAACATTTATGTGACCGATCAGAACTGTGGCAAATCTTATGGATTCTGAGAGCTTTCAAGGTCTTAAATTCTGTATTACACATATCACACAGATGTGGCCGCTCAGTACTGTGGCTGCGCATATGGCTTTTAAAAATTCCAATGGTTTTAAATTTGTTATCACATACATTGCACTGATGTGGCCGCTCAGTGCTATGGCTGCGCATATGGCTTCTAAGAATCCCATGGTTTTAAATTTGTTATCACATACATTGCACTGATGTGGCCTCTCAGTGCTGTGACTGATCGTATGGCCTCTGAGAGCATTCAAGGTCTTAAAATCTTTATCACATATAGAACGTTTATGTGGACGATCAGTGCTTTGACAAATCTTGTGGTTTCTGAGAGCATTCATGGTCTTACATTCTTTATTGCACATATCACACTGGTGTGGCCGCTCAGTGCTGTGGCTGCGCATATGGCTTCTGAGAAGTGGCATGGTTTTAAATTTGTTACCACATACATTGCATGGACACGGCCACTCAATGTGCTTCCTGATCACGAGTCTTTTGAGCATTTTCGCAGTCTTAAATTCTTTATCACACACAATGCACGCATGTAGACGTTTATTACTGCCCGTGAGTTGATGTTTTCTAAGTAGACTAGAAGCTTTGACTTTATTGTCAGGTTTACGACACATTAATGGTATGTCAGCTCTATAAACCACCATATGCTTGCTCAGGCAACTCACTGATTTGATTTTTTCCTGACACAGGGTGCATACATAATGGACATCTGTGTTTATCTTCACCTGTTTAACCAATTTACCAGAAATTACCCTGTGGCTATTATCACTATATGAGTGATCTTCCAGAAAATTATAAATGATAGATGCGGTATCTGATTGTGATTTCAACATAGCAATGTGTTGGAGAGCAATCTCTAATCTATGGTTGCCAGCACTATAGTCCAAAGGATGAGCTCTTGAATCAACTCTTGTAGTTATAAAGTCCATTGTGTCATTATCAGTGTCATATTTCTCGATCAGCAAGTCAGCGTTCTCAGATTTAAAATCATAGCTATCAATATTTAAACCATTGTTCTCAATGTTCAAATTCACATTACAGATCTTGATAGAAGAACTCTCATCAATGTTAAAATCACTTCTTGTAATATTAGCACTGTTCAGGTTAACAAATGAACCATCATTCTCAAATTTCAAGTCCCTTATCACATTGCCAGTGGGCACATCCTTAAGTCAGTGAATTCAATGTTGTCCGTTGTAATTGTTAAGTCCCTTCTCTCAGATGTTAACTCAGTGTCCTCCAAATTTAAGTTGTATTCCACATTTTTAGTTTTGTCTTCTAGCTTTATGTTTTCTTGTTTTATGTTCATTGTTTCCACAGAATACATTGATCTACGTTATCTTCATCCTCAAACTTGGAGTTTGTATTCTCAAAAATATATACAATATTTTTATTCTCAAAATAATTATCATTCTCAACCTGCACCTCCTGTTTAATGTTCCTTAATCCTATGTCCATGCTTTTATTCAGATCGATAACGTTCTTAGTTTGAGTCTGTCGTCTCAAAACAATGTGTATTTTTAACATTCTCAAAATGTGATTGATCATTGACAACCTTCTCTTCCTGAACTTTGACATCCACCCCTTTGTTAATATTCTGTAGTTCTGTATCCATGTTCTGATATAGATTGGTAATGTTCGAGAAAAGTGTCTATATTCTCAAATTATCCTTCCTCTCCCAGTTCTTTCACTCTAGACATCTGTGTTGCATTTCTGCTGTGTGATTGACCTGGGGCGAAGCAAATGGATTTGTAACATCTACAAAATCTGTCACTTTCCTCAAATCAAACAGTGGTTGTTTCCTAGGTACAAAATAAACAAATATAAGTTATTTCCAAGCCCTATCCTGATTATACAACAATATACATTGTAGTGTGTGTAGGGTTGCTTGTTATTTCCTACCCAAATCACTTTATCCCTAACCAGTTCGTACCTTAACCATTTCGTACCCAAACCATTTCGTACCCACTGATTTATTCACATATATATTTTTCGCCATCATCGGTATTTCACCAATGACGTCTCTTATTGTGACGTCATGATTTAGTGAACGGTTTCATCAAACATAGTTCTACTCTCATGAAACAAGTGACTTTTGTGGTAACGTAGAATTTAAGGCGACAGCTTTACTTCATTTCAGCGGACAAAGTATACTGAAAACTGATCTGAAAATTACTTTATTACATTTGCAACGACATTATTCAGCTGCAATATTAGAATTATGGTAGGCTATGCCTATATTTTCCTGGCCGTATTAGTTGATACACTGACCATTCCTTACACTAGTCATTTTGTACCCTGAGGGGGAAACACTCCTCGCAATTTGACTCATAACTTTGTGGAATTTGCCTTAGAAGAAACATTTTTGGAGACGTCATTTATCATATTTCTTCAAAGACTGACAGTTAAAAGTGAGTAAATCGATCAATTTGTTCTTTAAAACGTTGGTTAATTTTGCAGACAAGGACTTTTCGAGTTTGCACTCTGCATTTGTCCATTGAATGAAAGGACACTGAAGTCTACAAAATGTCCAAATGATCATAAATATCAATAGTCGGAGGACTTTAAAACGGACTACAGCTAGATAAGTTACATTTAGGGAGAACAAATTATTAAACCTCTGGTAAAACATCAGGACTGTTTTAGTCACATCTGTAAAAATTGTTGTTTGACGCTACAGGTTTCGGATTTTTTTTTTTAAATATGTGATTTTGAGGAGATGAAACAAAGAAATGAGTAACAAATTTGCTAGTCACAGTTGGCCATTCTCCTATTGATATTTAATATATATTTTTTTTATTTGGTGGCCAGAGAGTGACAGTGAGTAAGTCCGAGCAAAGCTTTTCTTCTATTGACCTACACACGCAGCTTACAGCAACTGGCCACAGAATCAACGGTTGTCAGAAAACCTGGAATTATGTCTTAAATAAAGCGTGTTTATGAACGAGTTTGAGCTCAAATTGAAGAGGATATCCAAAATGACTGACTGTAAGTTTTTATTTATTTGCCAGCATAATAGTTTTATTTAAACAGTGTGTAAACTACCACATGCACACGAAGCAAAGTTATATATAATACCTCTATATGAATAGTCAAAAAAGAGAAGGCAAGAAACAGAGAGGTCAACAACCAGCCAAAATGGAGAAAATAAAGCCATTCACGCTCTTTAACCTTACCGGATCTCTTCCCAAGGTCCTCATGTATCTATT
>JAUELC010280616.1:0-10055 GCA_031471745.1 Cryptochiton stelleri
CAAATAAATGACCAGTTGTGGTAAAGTCAAAATAGATGAGTTCGATGGTGCTGCCTTTGACGGTAAGCGGCTGTCACAAATATAAATTTCCCATCTTTCATCAGTAAAAAATCTGTGCTCTACGGAGTTTAACTGTGTGCTATGTCCCATCATGCATTATAAGAGGGTGCTTGATCTACAATGCCGGGGACACAACCTAAATGGAAGTTGCATACTTCTAGTTAATAGACTTATGGTATTATGTATTATTGCACATATAAGTGATATACCTACAATGTACATATAATATAATTTGTATATAATATATTGGTGTAAACAGATGAATTGTCTGGCAGTGGTTATCATTTTAACTAGGTGAAACCTAAAGTATGACATGACCTAGATATGATAAAATTGGGTCACATATGTCGTTAATAGGTCTGCTGGCCTGGATAGCATAGATTGGCCAGGACAATAAATCGTGTTAAATTAAAATATACACACACTTTTATGACTCATGTTTTATTTCCTGACACTGTTTGCTAATTTTATCCAGTTTGTGATCAATGATCAATATCTGACTTACATGTACTTACCTCAGATAACTTACCTCAGATACATTTTTTCTATTACCCTTCACATTTGTTACTACATGAAAGGAACGAATTGGTTCTGTGCAGAAAGACCATTGTCAGAAGCAATAGATCACCTTTTTCACTCGCAAAATGCAATTTTGTGAGCAATAAAACAGTTCTAAGGAAGTGACAGTTCTCCCGATTTAACTTTAAGTGACACATTTCTATGAAAAATATCCCGGACAAGTAATAGAATAGAAAGCCCCTCAACCAAAAATATAAACTCTTCCAAGTTCTACCTCATTGACTATAACTCTAACGTTAGACGTCGCTTAGGGAAACATTATTTCTTAAATACCCATATGCATTATATTGTTTCAGGGCTTAATCACCTGGCTTGCATCATTTATATATTTTATTATTTTACTATCAATTCTATTCCAGGTGAAACATAACAAAAAAGCAAACTGTCTGTAATGATCAAATGTAGCCAATTAACTTGTAGGATTTGTACATAGCACCGGTATGTTTATTTGCTACCTGTACATGTATATTGAATAATCTATTTTCAATTATGCTAAGTAAACAAATTTACACCATTGTAGCGTACTGTTTCCTAGCGGGCAGGTATATGTAGGCTTACGTGAACCACTAACCTCTGGGATTCTAACCATAGGGATAAAATCATCCCCTTTATCGTCGAGACTTTAACTCTAAGGTATTGAAAAGCCATCTCGTTAATCGCCTTAAAAGAACTAAGGCTGTCCGTGGTTTGCTAGAACAGTTACATGTTTTATTCACAGTTTTACACTTCAGCCATTCCATCGTGTCTCTCATGATAGTTCTACTCAGTTTTCCTTATTGAATCAGGTGAAAATAAATTGTAGCAGGAAAGTAAAGTCAATCTAATTATACCATTTGGGTGGACTGACCATACAAAAAATGATAAACTAAACCTGCCAACATTTACATAGGAGATACTGGATGATTAAGGCCGTGACTCGCATGATAGTTACAAATAAAGGTTTTCCAACAACACAAACAAAAAAACTGTTTTGTAGAAAATTAATATGAGAATTCATCTTTTATATACCTACAGCGATTAAAGATGAATTGCTTGTGAGCATGTAAGTTGAAGAATTCCATCTCGCATACTTTTAAAAATGTGACCATCGTTACTCGAGTGACATAGTGACCGATTGTCATCCGAGTCAAATTTCTAAAAAGTATGTTATATGGAATTCTTAAACTGTAATTAAAAAAATTACATCTTAGACGAGGACTATTATTGTAATCATTATCATAAAACACAATTTAAAAGTAATTGCATTTCCCCAAGGCCAACAGAACCTGCTCATTATTAAGATACAAAACTTCAGACCAGTATTTTTTTTTCAATTATGTGGCCAGCAACCAATGCTTACATAAATTGCTCACCAGATGAGTTACCTTTTGTTATCCTAGTGACTAGGGCAGATTAAATTTTGCAATTTTCAAGTTTAACTACAGAAACATCACTTGAAAGAAACAGTTTTATATTTTGGCATTTTGACCCCTCAGCCTGCTGGGGTGCTACATCAATTTCTCAATATTTTGATCTGGTTGTGCTCCCAGAAGTAACAACCAAAGATCTGAATTTCTTTTCCCTAGCCTTACTTGGTCTATTTCTACCAGGTTTCTCCTCTTATTTAATACGCTGTCCTTGTTTCCGTAAACCATTTTTGACATTTCTCGCTGACAGTGTCCAGCTTTTATTTATTTTCCGTTTGGAGCCCCTTGTTTTTAAGTTTTTCTCAACCTTTTATCTGTCTGTTAGCTGCCGTTTGTGTAACAGTGCTACATTGTATCTCAATCCTGAAAAGTACCAATTTCACCTCTTAATTTAATTTCCTAATTAAACTAGAATTATTTTAATGTGACTCGTGTGACTTGACCTGCGAGACAGAGATTGAGGGAGGTTTCTTACATTATGTAAAAGAAATAACCTGACAAATTTAATTTTGCTATAATGTTTTATCATCTGATTGTTACAATGATCTATCTAATGGACTTTAAATGTGCATCATTTTCTTTGGGAAAAAAAATTCACTTTTGTGACTCGCGTGACACAGACAGGGTAGTTGAAATAGATTATGTCTTTAATTTGCTCCAATTGTGAAACAATTTATCTTCTGTAAGTACAATAGTGCTTTCTCAATCTTGAATAATACAAATTTATCCTTTTATTTTGATTTCACTTAATTATTCTATGCTACAGCTGGATTTATTTTGATGTGACTTGTGTGACGTGACTCGCGTGACAGAGTTTGAAGGAGACTTCAACATTATGTACAAAAAATAACCTGACGAATTAAGTTTTACTATAATGCATTATAATCAGATTGTTACTATGCTGTATCTCTTTTACTTTAACTTTTCATAATTTTGTGTGCAAAAAACAATTCACTTACTTTTGTGCCTCGCGTGACATGGTAATCGAGGTAGATTATTGTCTTTAATGTGATCCAATTGTAGCTATCTCTGGTATTTCTTGCTAGCTGTCGTTGAAGTGTGGTAACTGATCTACACAATGAGGCTAACGGCAACATCCTCACCTGGATATATTGCGTAAAATTTCCACTAAACAAATGTAGTGCAATTCAACTAGTAGGGTGATGTACTCTGTGACCCCATTCTGCAGGGGGTCGAGGGGGTCCGAGATGGATTTTGATTTTATTTTTATAATCTTCAGATATTAGTCTTCTAAAAAATATGCAGTTATATAGTTTCTTCATTTTGTTTCATAAAATGAACTGTATCTGCCATTTCGGTGGAATGGCTGATTTGGTTTTTCTCCCTACATTTAAACTGCCATCAAACTTTCTCTGTTCAATTTTAAATCATTTAGCCTTAAAATATTGACGATTCAATCAGCAGCCCATTGAACAGTACAACAACAACAAAAGTGGGTAGTCATAACAAGCGGCCAAAGTTTCGGCCCATCTACTTCAGGTTGGTCAAAGGTAGGTGATCGCTACTGACTGAATCTTTGGATGTCATTTGACACCACTTACTAATCCTGATCGTATGATTTGCCCAGAAGCGAAATGTTGGTTATGTTATTCTACAATGCTGTCACCAAGTCTGTGTCAGACAAATTGATAAGTACATGTAGCAAATCCAGGGCCTTCATTAAATAATACTCAAGTCTCCCAGTCAACCAGAGGTATATGAGGAAATCACATGAGGTGATGAATTTGTGGTGATTTGTATGAGGTCTGACCGTCTCCTTCCCGGTTTTCCACCGTAAAGTCAGAGTAAGAAGTGGATAATCCGCCATCATATAAGTAAAATACCCTTCAGTACGACGTTAAACACCAATCAAACAAACAAAAATCATAACAATACAGGGCAACGCAGAGTCTCATTGCACCATGTTTTGCGTCCGTGTTTGTCCTGTATCTTGTTATTGTATTGCCAGTGGCGTCTAGAGTGGTTTCATATGAGTGAAAGAACCTTGATTTTGGGCTTTACGCCACAATCAAACAAACATAATAATACATGTACGTCCTATTTCTGAACAGTCAGAGTATAGTTGTAAATTGCCAATCAGCATTACATGTAGTTGCGTGCCTTTTTCTCTATTACTAGTGTTATTAATACCTTGTTGATTGTCTTACATTAAACATTTTTACAGAGGCTGATACGCACGTCGTTCAGCGCTGTACAAAGATTAATATTTTTGGCATAATGGTAATCTGATTACAGTATTAGCTCACAAGTTACAAGTATGACAATAATGCTTTAAGACGACGATCTCCTGCTAATCCAGGGTATTGTAAGCAAGTCTGTCCTGGAATACTGTTAAATCTGTAAGCAACTGTTATTCACCTGCTATTAAAGCTGCTATTAAAGCTGCTGTGAAAACTACTGTGATACACACTATAATGCACTATTATGAGCGGTTTTATTATGAACATGTGAGGAAACCCGACAGGAATCTGTGTAAAGGCCAATTTGACCTGAACACTTAACAGCTAACACCAGGGTACGGTAAGACAGAGCTCCTAATAGCATGTATTTTGCCTTTCCCACTGTGCAATAGTACACCCAGGCCTGATTTCTACCACTTCTAGGACCTGGATCCGTCAAAATTTGCATTGTGTTTCATCTAGTCTTTTTATGTGCAGGGTATATTTGTAGAAACTCAATACTGGAACCTCCATTTAATTGATTACATGCTTCTTAAGCATAGCATCACTGTTGAAATAGGAAACACCACTGAGTAGTAGGAATTGATTAGTGCAACATCGCGCATGTAAATCAGTTAAATATCAAAATTTGTTTTAAATAAATGGAATGACAGACCTAAACAAGGTGAGTTTGAACTATTTAAATTATGAATGTAATTAATTTGTATTTTACACGTAAGTCACTTTATCTATAACCAGTTAACTTTATACAAATTATGATATGTGCTTTTGAGTTTGGAGCCCTCTGGCTAAGGGCAACAACCGCAGCATGCTCCCAGCATTGTTATGCTGTCTTAACCTAGCACTGGAGGAACATTATTTTTCCAACAGAGCAAAAAACTTACAATTTTTATTTACGGTTGGGCTAGTGTGGCTATGTACATGAACTGTTGGAGTACATCGCCGTTATATAAGTGAAATACCCTTGAGCATAGCTTTAGACACCAAACAATCAGTAAATCAATCAATCATATTTGAGTTTAGATTATATATCCATAGGCAGTAACATTGTTCACGGATTGAAAGAATTAAATTGGATATACTTTTAAACCGAGAAATCTTAATATTTGCTTCAATAGTGATGATTTTCTCCTGGAAAATGATCAATATTTAATATTTTATGGTTAACTTGAATATATATTTTTTTCATGGCACATGTGCTGATAGCTTCAGCCAGTCTTTCATTGATTTCATTGATTTATTAATATTTGCTTTCACATGGTACTTCATTAACAAGCAAATTGGAACCTGTGTGGCGCACCAGAAGGGTGGTCAGCAAACTAGTGCATTACCTACCATACTATATTAAACTTTGCAATCATCCAAACTGACCAATAAACTAATTACCCTATATATAGGCTATTAGACCGTGTACATGGAAGTGGAAAAGTTCCAGTGACAATGAGAGTATCAGAGTGAGTCCTTTTCTCTTTGAGTACCCAAGTTATTAAACAATTCATTACAATAAGCGCCGTGGCTCAGTGGTTAGCATGTCCGACATCTAATCCTCCTCCAATGTACCGTAAGGGTTCGAGCCCCCTTGTCGACCACAGGTATATGAGGAAGTCACATCAGGTGACTCCGGCTAAAGCGGGCGGTGGTTTTTATGAGGTTTCCTCCCAGTTTTCCACCGTATTAAGTAAGGCAGAGTAAGAAGTGGAAAATACGTCGTCTTATAAGTGAAATACCCTTGAGTACGATGTTAAACACCAATCAAACAAACATTACAATAAGTTAAGTTCGATAAATAAGTTGTATTTAATTATACATCATCACATGCATAATTTAACATACTTGTACACATTATGTTGGATTTTCCATAGTCCTCTCTCCTATAGTTTTTTCTACATGTATCGCTATTTCCGGTTTTCTATCAATTGCCCTTTGTTATTCACAATAGGCTGGTTAATAGGTACTTAACTGTTGCCAGAACGGAAAGATAAGTCTATTTGTTAGTCTGATATTTGAATGTCTGTATGCCGAATTAGCTGCCAGTGGGTATGGCTTACCCTGAGGCCTAATAGTCTACATGGTTTATTACATACATGAAGCTGTATGATGAAGGCTGGCTTCCGGGTGATTGGTTGGCTTGACGTTTAGCCAAGCAATGCCCTTCCTAATTAAACTAGTTGGTAAGAATGGTAGTTAGGCATAGTCTGGTATATGTTCTCTGTGTGATTTACAGCTTATAATCGAGTCACCTGGTTTTGTCATAATGGCTCTTGGTGCAACATGTGGCAATGTCATAAACTAGCCCTGCCAATTATATCTTAGCATAAACAAAACACCAACTGTCTTTTACAATAAACGTGCCATAATCTAATTAAGGTGAAAGACAGCATTGATTCGCCAGAGATTCAGAGATCTTTGCAAGTTTGGAAGTATATGTGCATGTAGGTATATGTATTGTGTTAAAGAATAACATGTTTATGTACCTTAGTTATGAACTAATTTTGATTGTCTTTAGATTAATAGACTTGCATACAGCATTGGCTTTTTTTATCCCCTGCCCCAACGAAGTTGGTGGGGGATATAGAGATGGGTTCCGTCCATCCATCCATCGGTCACTTTTTGTTTCCAGAGCATAACTACAGAACCAGTCAATGCATCTCAATGACTCAACCCAGTGGGGGAACTGGTGCCTTTTGCTTTTTAGGGATTTACAAAAAATGTTTTTTTTCAGTTTCCATGGAAACTAGTTGGATTTAGACATGCTTGAGGTTGACCTGCGTTTCCGGAGCATATCGCCAAAACTATTCATTTTTTCTTGATGAAACTTGGTACACATATCAACCAAATGGTGAACTGGTACCTTTTCCTATTTAAGGATTAACAAAAATGTAATTTTGTCAGTTTTCGGAAACTTGGTACAGATGTAAACCAAGTGATGAACTGGTGCCTTTTACTATTTGAGGATTTTTTTAATTATTTTTTTCAGTAACTATGGAAACAAATTGGAGTTATACATTCTTGAGGCTAACCTGCGTTCTTGGAGCATAGTGCCAAAACTATTCGTTATTTCTTTATGAAATTTTGTACACACATCGAACAAAGGGTTGGACTGATGTCTTTTGCTATTGGGGAATTGATATAGAAATGGGTTCTGTCTGTCTGTCCTTCCATCCATCACGTTTCGTTTCTGGAGCGTTCCTATAAAACCGCTTGTAATATCTTTACGAAATTTGGTACACATAGACTTTTGCTATTTAGGGATGTTTACAAATTTTATTTTTCAAGGTTCCATGGAAGCGGAATTTTGACTTAGTCACTGACAGAATTGGACCTTAGTTCTATCTGTCTTAAACTTGGAAGACACATTCATCTATTGCAGTTGTGCCTAAAGGGAATATGACACATATAGGAAACTATGTTTACATGGAATGTATGTTCAATTGTATACTCTTGTAAGCCTATTGAATAGACACAGGATATTGAAAACATAAATAATAAAAAAGTATATATTAGTAATTCTGATCTACTATGCAGGGGATATTGATGACTGTCTTCTTGTTGATATCTGATTGGCTTTGCCAATGAGCACATTGCTATGATGGGTAGTTTTCTATCTCAGGGTTTCTTTTTGTAGGCTGTTACATTGTATTTTTGGTACTATTTCATGTTTTATTCTGAAAATATAACATTTTTCTCAATGTTTTTTGACACTGCAACAGTTGGCAAACTGAGGTTCAGGCACTACAGAAATTTTGTTACAGAAAGGTGAGTAATAAAGAGGAATACATCAAGATACAAAAAATATATAATATACATGATTCCCTTATAATCATGTGCAACAAACCATGGGTGCATTATTTGCATATCCATTATAACATTTATAAGCAAATAAATACTAGTATTCTTGATTGATTTTTACCCTGCCGAGGGAAGGATTTGGCTTGACACTTTGTTTTAAAATTGACTGTACACGTATTGTACATTGTCATTGCTACTTGCTAGAACAATTTTGGCCATGCCTCTAAATGTTGATAATGCAAGTAAGGCCATACTTTGGAATGTTCATGGAACATGCACCTGTCCATAAAGCGTAGTTTGGTAAAATATATCTATTTCTTATCTTTTTCTTATTGCACAAAAGACATGTGGTGTCCCTTTTGACAGTTGTTGTTTGTGTATTATGTGTGAACTACAGGACAGGGTGAATCCTTCAAAGGTATTAGTGTGGAAAATAATCTATACTACACTGTGGTTTAATTTACATGATTGTCTTGTATGCTTCCCGAAGATGTCTTAGGGCTTCACAACAAGGCACAATACACGTAGCACCAGCATGTACTTGGCTTGAAGACCTTGTATCAACGATCAACTGTACGTGTGCTCTTGGTAAGGACAATCCTCTTGTTCTATGAGCCTACATGTATTTTAACTGAATCAGATATGCTGACTGTAAATTAGTCTAGGATGTTGTTGATTGTTCTTACGTTTGAAGGGCAATCTCTCTTTTATACTCAGTTGTTTCTCATGTGTCATTAGAAGGGAAAAACAAGATTTGTAGACAGTTAGTTAACGGTATGGTGGGAATGCCAGAAACAAGAGTGTTAAAATATCTGTAAAAATATTTGTAAATAAAACAAGTCGACAAATTTTATTATTGGTCCATAGAACAATCAACATTATGTGCATATTATCGTGAAATATAGGTGTTGCATGTAGTCTTGTTTGTGAAAAAAAAGTGTTAAGTATTGAGCTATTTAAATAAGAATTCTAAAAAAGAAAACAACAGTTAACTGTCCAAGAGATTATTTGCACAGGTACATGAACATGTATCTTT
Source organism: Cryptochiton stelleri (assembly GCA_031471745.1). NCBI lineage: Eukaryota > Metazoa > Mollusca > Polyplacophora > Chitonida > Mopaliidae > Cryptochiton > Cryptochiton stelleri. Next base: position 9,072 of record JAUELC010280616.1, read on the forward strand.
AAATCAACAATTTGATAATAATAGAAACATGAGAAACAGTGAGAAAAACATGCATGTACATGTATATTCTGGTATAATATTAGTTTTATTGTAATACTTGAATGTAACATGATGACAAATACATATAAGGAGTTGGTTAGTGGGAGCTTTCGGTGTCCTGTGAGCTATGGGGCAACATGAAGACAGTTTGTTGTTGTGTCTTGCACCAGTTGTAATTTTGCACACTTTGTCTTATTGCACCATTGTCCATGTTTTGTATCATGTCTTTGTCTTGAATCACCAGTGACATCCCGGTTGGTTTGGTTCACCCATTTGGCTGGCATGCAGTCATAGGAGTGATATAACCTTAAATAACACCCCCCCCCCCCCCCCAATACAAGTATACATGAAAGATTACATCATGATGTATTCAGTTTATATGTTCAAGTACTGTTCAACTAGAATGGTCAATTGTCGATTTATTTTATAAGCTCAGGAACTATTCAGACATTATGGTCAATTGTTGACTCATTTTATATGTTCAGCCATAATGGTCACTTGTTGATTCATTTTACATGTACTAGTATATGTTCAGGAACTGTTCAGCTGTAATGGTCAATCGCTGATTCAGTTTATAAGTTAAGGAACTATTCAGCCATAATGGTCAAGTGTTGATTCATTTTATATGTTCAGGAACTGTTCAGCTGTAATGGTCAATCGCTGATTCAGTTTATAAGTTCACGAACTGTTCAGTTGTAATGGTCAATTGTTGATTCATTTTATAAGTTAAGGAACTGTTCAACCGTAATGGTCAATCATTGATTCAGTTTATAAATATGTTCAGGAACTGTCCAACCATAATGGTCAATTGTTGATTCATTTTATAAGTTCAGGAACTGTTCAGTTGTAATGGTCAATCGCTGATTTATTTTATAAGTTCAGGAACTGTTCAGCTTTAATGGTCAATCGCTGATTTATTTTATAAGTTCAGGAACTGTTCAGCTT
>JAUELC010280627.1:0-10055 GCA_031471745.1 Cryptochiton stelleri
TTGATTTTGTTATTCATTCAAAATACTACCACTAAATGTGTTCTGAACAAAGGGCGCGTGACATATTTGCAAACAAGCTAGACTAATAGGGCGTGTCTAATTTGCATAAAAGCTCGACCAACTATTTATTGCGTTTCGAAAATCCTCCCGCTCAACAAGTTAATCTGAATTTGACGCGTGTAAATATGATAGCAAATGCATTTCTTGAATTCATGGCATGCGTCGTAGTCGCGTTGGTGTTTTTCTACAGTCGCGTCACAAACGCAACTAATATGATAACACCAGCAATTTGATCACGTTTTGGTATTTCTTTAAGTGCGTTCAAGGGTGGGTTATTTCTGCTCTGTACTGTATTTTAGTTCTCCCATGGTCATTTATAGTCAGCTTCTTGTTACCCTGGTGCTTGTTTGTGGCGTCTAGCACAGTAAAAATGCCTACTTTGTCTTATTGCACCTGTCAATGCACCATGTATTATTCATGCTTGTCTTGTATCTTGTCGTTGTTTGTTGCCAGTGGCGCCATGGGTGGTTTCCTTCACCTATTGAGCTGGCACGCCATCATATGAGTGAAATAAAATAACGTACAGTGTAAAACCCCGATCAAAAAACAAACAAATCACCCATTGGGCTGGCACACTGTCATAGCAGTGATTAACCTAATGTATGGCGTAAAACCTCAAACAAACAAAAACAGACATTGTTTTCCAAAATGATATTGTTTCTTTGCAGTGTGAATGTCGATATATTTTTAGTTTTTCTTATGTATGTTTACAGCACCACTCAAAGAGTCTCCAAGTGAGGTGTATCGGCCAGGTCTGCAGCGCAGTACACTAACAGAGGGCGCTATTATTGGTATCACTATCAGTTGTGTCGTTGGAGGTTTAGTTCTCATTGTCATAATTATTCTCGTTATTCGTAAAAAAAGAAGTATGATTCGTGAAAGTCAAACAAGTCAGCCGCCTTACCAAGAAAAACAGAACAAGATGTTTGACAGCCGAATGAACAATCTGCAATACCCAGAGAAGCAGCCGAATAGTCGAAACAGTGAGCCCCAATACCCAGAAAAGCAGTATAATAGTCGTGAAAGTCAAAACAGTGAGCCAGCATACCAAGACAAACAGCACAGAAGTCGTGAAAGTCGAAACAGTGAGCCGCCATATGAAGAAATGCAGTTCAATAGTCGGCAAAGTCAAAACAGTGGGCATCAATACCCAGAAAAACAGAACAGAAGTCGAGCACATGAGTCGCCGCATCAAGAAAGGCAGTATAATAGTCGGAAAAGTCGAACGAATGAGTCGCCACACCAAGAAAGGCAGTATAATAGTCGGCAAAGTCGAACAAATGAGTCCCCATACCCAGAAAAACAGGACAAAAGTCAAGAAAGTCGAATGCATGAGTCACCGCACCAAGAAAGGCAGTATACTATTCGGGAAAGTCGAAACAATGATCCCCCATACCCAGAAAAGCAGCAAAGAAGTCGGGAAAGTCGAACACATGAGTCGCCACACCAAGAAAGGCAGTCTAATAGTCGGGAAAATCGAAACAATGATCCCCCATACCAAGAAAAGCAGCACAGAAGTCGAAACAGTCGAAACAGTGAGCCGCAATATCGAGAAAAACGGTATAATAGTTTGGAAAGGAGAAGCCATGAGTCAACAGACCATGATAGATCACATAAGGCTCGGGAAAGTCAAACAAGCCAGCTGCCTTACCAAGATAGACAGCATAAAAATAGGGAAAGTCGAAACAGTGAAGCTCCAAACCAAAATAGACCCCGCAAGAATCGGGAAAGTCGAACAAACCAGCCTTCTGATGAAGACAAAGAGTACAAAAGATACTAGTAAAGCTGATAAATTAATATGTGGATTAGTAGATGAAACTATGAAACCTGCTTTCACACATTATACCAGACATGCAAAATAGTCCACTTGATGAAGCCTCCACGGATAAACTGTCGTACCAGTTTTGCGAAATAGTTAAATTACAGGGATGGGAATTCAAAAGTAGAAGACAGTTCCTGTACCTGTATTTGTGCATATTGCATTCTTGACGAAGCCTTGAAGAACTGTTGTACCAGACCTTCAAAATAATCCAATGATATGAATGAGAATCGTAAAGTAGAAGACAGTTCCTGTCCATAGATTTGTGAAAATTGTACATACCTGATGAAGCCTCCACCAAATCCTTCAGGATGTTGAGCTATATACAAGATAGTGTCCGAAATTGACCCTGTTTAGACCCTTTTTTCAAAATCTTGCATCTTTAAAAGACAAGACTTTATGAAGAGTTTACATTTTGGTAATTTAATATTTGCACTTATAGTGAATTATCCAAGCGTATGATATGTACAGGAATTATTCTTATAGTTTCTTCATTCTACACTGTGTTTGTTACTCCTGATCTCCTGATGTTGATAATGCCCCCACTGCAGCCTTGAGGTTTAACTACCATTTAAGATTAGAGATTTAATTGATCCTTGGCCACAAAAAGTCCCTCCTGGATCTGATGACATATTGACTATTTGAACATCTTGAAATCTGCCAAGGTGGCTTCTTTGTGTATGTAATCAACACATATTAAAGACAAAGATGCTACGTTTATGTGAATGGTAGTGGTGGGTGAATCCAAAAATTGACGTTTGGCAACTTGTCTAAAACAATTGTTGAAAAGCAATTTTAGGCTCATAAGCATCCACAAGAATTCTGAACGGGGGGTCAAATTCGACTTCAGGGGGCACATTGAGCTCACTTTAGGACTTGTAGATGCCAGCACAGTACCGAGCTCTTTTGGCTGATTCTAACTTATTTTTTTGCACTGTGCTCAAACTGGCCAGTCAAATCACTGCCTTTCTTTGGGTGTTAACGGTATATCAGCATAGCATAGTGGTTGGTTGGGGCTTCCTGTGCCATGGTGCTCTCTGAGCTAAATCCGGAGCCAACACCAAGCTAATCTGTTGTGGTGTTTTGCACTGTCAAATTGCACACTTTGTCGAATTGGTACCATGCTTTTACACCCTGTGCTTCTCTGGTATCTTGCCATTGTTTGTAACATGTTGTGAGTGACGTTGGAGGGGTTTCCTTTACTTAAATAAATTTGGATTGCATTTGGCCTTAAGTGAAATAACCTAAAGTCTGGTGTTAAAAAAACAATCAACAAAAATTCATTATAATATCATTATATATATACATCATATATTATAGAGGGGGGTTTGAGGGAGCTTCGTGTTGTCCTGGTGCTCTCAGAGCTAAGGGGCAACAAGAAACTGTTGTGGCGTTCTGTTATGTCCTATGATTATCTTGTCATTGTTTGTTGCCAGTGGTGTCGAGGGTTGTTTCCTTCACCATTGGGCTGGCGCGCCATCATATGAGTGAAATAACCTGAAGTATGGCGTAAAACCCCAATCAAACAAACAAACATATATTATATTAAAGTAAAACGGTCCATACTTAATTTCAAGATTGATAAAGACACAACCGTAGGTTCTTTTTCTCCATTCATGTAATGCATTATCAGGATGGTTTATAATCAAATTTTTATCACGTTTCACTTTTACATACTATATATACCTTAGCTTAATTAAATTCATCTAATCCTAGTTACTATATCCGTGTTTACAATTGTCATGACCATCTGATCCATTTTTACACATATCTTTTCATACCAATTTGATCGGACTTTACAAAACAAATTTGAAAATGTATTTGATCCGGAATAGAAATTCTATACCTCTATTTTTCATTTTAAGCATGGTGCTAATACCATTTTCTGCCATTTTCATAGTATATCACAGCGTGGAGCTACCTGTGCTCTGGTGCTCTCTAAGCTATGGGGCAAAATGAAGTTGATTTGTTAAGGCATTTTGTACTGTAAATTTGCACATTTTTGTCTTTGCACCTGCCATGTTTTGCATCATGTTCTTGTATCTTGCCATTGTTAGTTGCCAGTGCCGTCAAGGGTGGTTTCCTTCACCTATTGGACTGGCATACCACCGTATGAGTGTAATATCCTTAAGTATTGCTTAAAACCCCAATCAAACATAGTCTACCTGGAGATGGTCATCCCATGACCCTACTCTTGTGTGGACTGTTCTCAATCTGTAGATATCCAATGGTCAACCTCCAAAATGGTCACATGACTAAGATTTTATCTATGAAGATTTCTTTCTAGGATTTTCATTCTATACTCTTGTACCGTAGAAATAATTACTGTGGCCTTTCATTTTTGCACATCTCTCCAATGTGTGGGTTTATTATGCCCTTTGTTGTGAAGGCGAAGCGAGGGTTCAACACTAATTGTGAACCCCAAATTTCGATAGCATATTAAGTACTTTATTGGCAGATGCTTTGTTAATGCTTTTGAAACATACGCAACATCTGCTGTTCAGAAAAAAGAAATCACGGCTCTTTGTCAGTTAAAATTACATTTAGAGGTAGGCCTATAGCTGAAATTAATTAGACACTGTCAGTACTATAATGTGGCCATTCGTTTCTTCTTCCTTGGCTCTGTAACACAAAGCGGAATCGAAATAAAAGATATTCGCCCAACACTTGTGTTGTAGAAATTTCTTCGGGCAAGAGAACAGTATAACAAGGGAAACTTAATAGATCGGGATAGTATGCCGACATTAGACATTTAGACATAACGGTGGTCGGTTTAAAACAAATTAGATCAATGTGGGTGGCTGATTACTGTCCTTCATGTGTATTTACTTATACGCCCTCGCATATACACAATTGCAATTATGTTGCCGGCGTTAGTGTACATGTATTACAGTAAGTGACTAAATTGTAGACTAGACTGACATCTATTCGTTATTTATTCCTTAGGTTATTTAACCAGCTTCTTAGAAACTTATATGAAACCCTGATGATGAATCCAGTTTTTGATTATCTGGCCCTTGGGGCAAAATTGGTACAACAGAACCGGTAATAACGCGTAATTAATATGCAGGAAGCTGATAGGTGAAAAACGTTTGGTTGCATCAACTGTATTTTCAGAATTTTACGTGCAGGTGATTTTTATTTTTATCAACTGTATTACATTCAAAATTGATTTAGCTGCTACTGTTATTCGTCCTTAATAAACGGCTACATGCTATTTGTTGTTTTCATCCCTTAATATTTTCCCAAATGGCACAATTTGCTCTCCTGCAACAGGCGTTTTCCCTCTGAAGCAGATGTTTCATTAGGAACTGTCCCGAAGATGCGACGACTGCATTATTCTGTCTTTATCTTGTCAATTAGTAGGGGCCTACATTTTTGTAAAAGCCAAAATCTTACAATCTTAAACAACCCTTCAGGGCGGATTGATAACATTATTAAAGCGAACGGAATATATAATGGCGTCATTTAGACCGAGTTGTCATGATATATCGGCTAGGCAGATTAAGTTCAATATATCGATGTGTTATAAAAAGTAATTGGCCAAACTAATCTATCTTAAATCTGCCGTCGTCTTTTGAACAAACAGAAATCTGGTGTGGTTTTATTTTAGTTTTTCTTCAGGATGTTTCCGATAATTGCTCACAGAGAAACATGGACTAATCCATCAATATGTTTTTATTTTCTTTACTTTTATTTAAACACAAAATCACAAATATCTTTGATAAACTCAAAAATATTCCGCTGGCTGATGGCGCTCTCTGTGGCGAAGGCGACGCGAGGGTTCCAACCTAATTGTGAATCACTGATAACAGAGAAACCACACATTTCGATAACAGATAAAGTACTTTATTGGCAGATGATTTTTGCTTTGTACATGATTGGGAAACACATACATCATACCTTTTTCAGAAAACGGAAACTAATCATATCGTCAGTGATAATTAGATTCAGAGATATAATTGAAACTATTTGTATACTGTCACTAATAGAACATGGTAATTCCTTTCATTTTCCTTTGCCTGTGATCCCAAGACTAAAATGAGTTTTAAATCCTGTTAATCGAAGGCAAATTTTCAGAATGTTGATCGAGTTAATCGAATAACTGTTATCAAGCAGAAGGCCTATAGATATATAGGGGAGCATCTACCCTCTCCCATATTCGCCCCCCCCCCCACACACACACCCCTTCGCCTCCAATGAACCACCATGCTTCGCCCTAGTGAAAAGCCTAATGGACCCCCATAAAAAAAACCAAAAAATATATATAAACATTAATTAAGAAAGAAAATGTGTGATTGCATTCGTTCACTGATAACCATTTGATGCACTCCTATGGATCTTGTCCACCCACCACACCCTCTACCCCAACCCCACCCCACACCCCTGTGTACAGCTAGAGTTTATTGACAAAAATACCTATCTATAACGAAACCGGTTGTACAATAATAAAGCTATCGGATTTGTATTATCTAACAATTTTAATAATGTGATTTGTAAGGCAGAATTTAAATTATTATACTTCTTATTTGTTTTCCCCATATATCAGATTCGTCTGCTTAAGTACACTCTCTTGCATTTTGTTTCTACCGATACGTATCACATTCCAGTTTAATTTCCGGAATAAAGGGAATACCAGGAAAGCAACTGTATAACTACCACATGATAGACACGTCTGTATTTTATATCACCTTGCCAGCCATGTGAAATGAAGTAAAATGATGGACAAGTCAGCATATATTTCGTCTCACATCGACAATTTAATACAGTGACACCTGAGTATACCGATCCCTGAATATTTCAGAAATCTGAGCGGACTAACCGGTTTAATTGTCCCGTTACCATCCGACCAATGATACGCATCACAATTGAGTGGATGGAATTGGGTTTGTAGATTTGTATTTAGAAACAATAACCTTTCCACGTGTTATTATTGTAAATTCTTAACTCGGTCCTTGATCTATCGATTTGAATGGTGTATTTCGTTAGCCAATAATTTTATTTTGGTTGATACATGTATAAATCGCAAAACACGGAATTACACAATTATGTTTCCTTCAACCCATGAGTTTTCCTCCCTTCAAGGACATATCTTCAATCTCACAGCCCCACTTCAAACATGGGCACTGAATTACCTCGCAGTCTGTCGGCGTCAAGACATTTATTTTATTAACCAATTTTAATAGGTTAATCACAAGAGAGGCCACTTAATCTACTTCTTGAGTCGCCACACTGCCACAAGTTTGTTTTTGTTCTATTTTCTCTTGTGTCGCCACACTGTCACAAGCTTGTTCTTGTTCTATTTTCTTTTGTGTCGCCACACTGTCACAAGTTTGTTCTTGTTCTATTTTCTCTTGTGTCGTCACACTGTCACAAGTTTGTTCTGGGTCTATTTTATCTTGTGTCGCTACACTGTCAGATAAGGTTACCTAGTCTAGATGATCCTTCTTTCCATTTTCATTTCTATGACGGCATAGTGGCTATTTTTTGATGTTTGTGTAGTCTTTGCTCTTAAGCTTTACAACATTTTTTTTTATATCTGAACTCATGTGAATGTTTGTCTTTGGGCTTCATACCACATTTGGTGATTAAAATTATCTTCTTTTTTGCATAATTGATAGAAAAATGTTTAATACCGATTCCATGAATTGTCTGTCAATTTAAAGTAAAATGTACAGTTGGCATTAGCCACACATTAATGATTACATATTATAACGAATTTAACGGAATTTAATTTTTAAATGGTCTGAAATGTGCACATGATTCTAAAGCTCATTTGTATTCAAGATTTTCCGTTTCGTTCCAATGTGTACATTTTATTTGATTCGACGTCACTCTTCACAGTTCTCCACAACTTATCCGTTAGTGTGCATAGGCCTATACCTTTTTTGCGGGTCGGCTGTCCATACTCTATTCAACGACAATGATTACAGCGGGCATTGTTGGCGGGAAGCTCTTCTCTAGCTAAGGGGCATCAGGACCCCGATTTGTGTACATTGTCTGACACTGTTAAATCAACGATTTGTCTCATTGTGGTGAATTTCCTGCGTCCCGTGATGTTCTTACATCTTGCCAATGTTCGTTTGCTAGTTTCGTGCGAGGGTCACGGTATTTTCTTCCAAATAAAGGTTACCAATTAATCTCTACAGGAGACAAGGACGATAAAGCAACATATAATTTCAGTAATACCTTATTTATGTTGGGTTATGTTTCTAAACTGTTCTATCTAAATCGAAATCTGTCTGTAATGGAAATATTGATTCCATATCATAACAGTGTTTCTAGATAGATGTACTTTGAACACTCGTTGACAGAGAATAAGAATAAACCCGTATTCTGGGCGAGGGTGGTCATTTCACTCCAAACCACATCAGAAAACGAATAATTTCAGACAGCACAGCTCCAATCACAATGCTTGGCTACAACAATTGGCTGACATTCTGGGAATGATTTAAGACTGGCATTTAAATAAATCACCTCAAACACCCACTGAAACGTAAACTTTTAAAATTGAAAACAACGAGCAATGGGCTTCCCTCCGTAGTCATAGGCTTGGGATAAATGCGACAATTGAAACATTGCTATACCGTCAACCCATATAGGCCTATACACGGGTCTATATATAAGAATCACCAGTAGCACCATCCCAGTCTGTGCAAGCCAGACACTAACTATTTAAGATAGCAAGGAATACATGCAATGATCCCCAAAACAACACGTTATAAAGTTGCCGTGACATCTCTATTTCTTATACTAAATCTTTCTTATCTTGTGTATGTCATGTATATTGTGTGTCGAAGCATATGCTGATAGTATGACATACAGTAAAGTTGTACAGTATAATTTTCTAATCTTTATGTGTACATTTCACCTATTCACGATAAAAGCATATGCAACGATACGATTTGTTAACCACGATGGAGGAAGACATTATCCTTGAAAACAAGTATTATCTTTATTGTAACATACAATGACCGTTATGTAACATTGCTCATAAATAACGCACACTGATACCCACTATTTGTTTGAGATATAACTATATTAATTTGATATATAACGTAATTCATATTATGACTTAATAAATATCTTTCCGTGTCGTTGTCAAGTATTGTCTGGGCTTTGGTGTGATAATAAATGTCTTATTTCAGTTGAGTTGTATGAGATTGGGACGATCAGACATTTTTGCGTTTAAATAACCGCTGTTTGACATGCAGTTAAACAGCCATTCCGCATTATATTACACGTCGTAATTGTTGTGGCAATGTAGTAAAACACATAATATATCACGAGTTTGCCTCGATTCTTTGACAGTTTTATTATAGCGTATATTGAAGAAGTGAGTATTCATTTCTCCGTTGGTTAAGCATACAGCTTTCGTACCAAAGCTCCTCGGCTATATGTATGCACGAAAACATCCCCATACAAGTGGTACTACAAATAAAGGAAATTTTAGTCAAGAAGATAAATCTTCAAAGCACCAATTAAAATATGTTCCCCGTGGTAAGTTGTCATTTTTTAGATGCTATTTTATAAGCGTTTGTTTATGGCAGTAGATATATATTTGATATAATCCTGCTTTTGAAATTTGATCGATTCATATCGATTACGGCCCAATTATATGCTACACTAACCATGTTATCACATTTCGTTATTTACTTTGTACCAGCGAGATACTCCTGATTTGGTAATACACTTGAAAACGATTCAAATAACCAATTTCCCATGAGGTCTCACCGAGAGATGGCATACGAATAAATGCCAAACAAATCATTCCCGACTTTGACGTTGATCTCTCTGCGATGGCAATACACTAGACATATACAATTACAGTTCGTCTGACATGTAAACTCAGAATGCCGTGGCATCCTATTAACCGCCTTATACAAGGTTGTTAACAAGATGGTAATACATAGAATGAATGGGGAGATAACATAAACCAAATGTGATACTGAGCAGAAATATCGTACACAGCAGTTTCCCCAAAACAAATAAATGGCCGACAATGGTAGAATGGCCATGCCATATGGGTGGTACACATCCATCAAATTTACAATTATTTAGCAAATATCTAAAATAATCCCATCAATAGCAAGCCGCTTTTATACTGACAAAGGATTGTTGCGAAAAATTGTGGCAAAACCTTACCAAATAATTGTTAATGCTATGAAGACAAAGG
>JAUELC010280638.1:0-10054 GCA_031471745.1 Cryptochiton stelleri
GTCATGTCAAAGGTCAAGGCAAGGTCATTTTTCTTAATTTGTCAAAACCTGTCAAAACCTGTCATAGCATGGAACAACTTCACGCAGTCTAATAAAAAAGTCACGGGGAAAAAGTTTTAATGAATTGGTCTGGTTTGCCAGGCTTGATAAATTGGGTTGAGAAAAACCGTCAATCACATGTTCTCGTCATAAGGATCATACGGTGCTATTCAGGGCTCATAAGTATTGCTGCAGTGTAGCATATTGCTCTGTCAGATATTTGTACGTTTGTATAGTTCCATGTCAATCTCATTCCCGAGCATGTTTGTTAAATGTGTCCTGGTGTGTGCTTTGTCGGTCAGGATTTGTTTAGAGTAGTACATTGTGTGTCTGACCTCAGAGATAAATTTTAATTTCATTTGTCATCTTTCTTACTGGCCTGGTATTAGGGAACAATTTTACTTTATTTTTATAAAACTAAATCTGAGTAGAAGCCGTATACAGCAGTTGTCAGAAATGGTTTCCCGGGCGTGTACTTTTTCATAATCTTTTAGAGGCATATTAACCATTTTGGACATTTTATGCCATATTAGTTAGTTAGTTAGTTAGTTATCTTCACTTATAGTGGAAGGTACATAACACATAATAATATATATCAACATGAAAAAGACAGAGACTATAGTGTACCCAGCCCACACGGGCTTATCATCCACCCTAAACACTTGAGTGAAATTAACTGGAGAACAGGATGTCTCTCCGTTTAAAAAAAAAATAATGACAAATGAAATGGAATATTTTTCTGATGTAGTTCTCAGAAAGTACATTTAGTTTTGTTCTATTGATGAATTATCAGAAAAAAACTATTCCTCCTAATTAGTTAAATTTATCTTCTACATACAATAACAATAAAATCCCTTCATCCTCTACGCTAGTTATATTACATAGACAACATAATCTATGGTTTAACTGATCACCTCCCAACCTCGTCTCGACGTGGCAAAACGCTACAGCGGAAAAAGCAACGACAGTTTTTTCAATTCTCGACAAACAATTGGTTTAAAATATATTTTTCGCTTATATATTCCTTTTTAAATGTAACACATGCCCTTAACTAATGTGTATTGAATATAGCATTAAACCAATGTCTAGTTGTTTGATTGTATAATGCTGAACTCAATTGTTTTGTACCACAAAAGTGTTGAGTGACACAGCGATAGTATACTTTTTTACAAAAAATACGCCACTTCCCTTTTCAAGATATATCTTTAAAAATATGTTTTGTCGAACGAGATGGATATATTAATATCCGTCTACTCCATTGACGAATCATTTTAATTTTTCAAGATGGTTCTATAGGTGGCCAGCCTTGTATAGCAGCAAGGGGAGTTAGTCTTGTGTACACCAATGAAGAACCTTTGGGCCATAATATATCATAACAGCACTGGACTGTGTTTCCAATATACCCCCAGACTCCCATTAGTACCTCCATCAAATTACAATTATTCATTAAATATTCATTAAATCAACCCCACAAAAAGTAATATTTTACTTAATACAGTGACCAAAAATTATTATGAAGGATTTTGGTGAATATTTGATGATTACAAAATAATGAATGTGAATATATACTAGATTGTCTAACACTAACTAACATTTGGTAACTCGCAACTGGAAACACTATAAGATTAATTCAAATATAATTTAAAACTAAACATACTGAGTGTATTATAAATAATAACAAATAATTAACTTAAACATTAGATTAACTATCAGTCTTCGTCAGATATCTAGCTTCAACTGAACGCGATTGTGTTAACCATGCCATATCTCCACTGAGATTTACTGAACGTAAAACAGATTTCAATCTGGACCATTTCTGACAAGGCAAACATACTCCTTCTCACAACTCCGAGTTAAGCAGGTTAACTCTGTCTGGTATCTACAATTGAACGAGACACAAATTGTTCTCAAATTCCCAATAGTTTACAATTTACATCCGTTACCCCATGTGATGTCCGTACCCCTAAATGTGTACCATTCATCACTTAGAAGCGCTTATAGACTCCATAGGGCATTCACCTGTCAAGGATGTCCTAATTCTAGAAATAGATCTGGACATTGTACAGATTTAATCCGATAACACTCCGAACTCCATGGGTTAAAACTTAACGGACTCTTGCCTTTTTAGTTTCAATGTTTAAAACTTCGTTTGACTGTTTTAACGAACGTGGACGGGATTAGCATCTTGATACAGATATCATAATATATATTGACGAGGGTAAATATAGGCATGACAGTTTATAAATAAGTTAGTCTGGGTTTGTGACATAGACTGTTAACAGCGTCTGACATATACTCCTCACAGATACATAAACTGTTCATTATTCCAGGATCGATTGGTTCTTGTATGTTTAAATCGTTACAAATAGTCTGCGGCATCCATCAGATTCATCTCTAACTGAAGAGTATTAACAATAACTTCTGATATCATACACTAACAGTTATCTTACCCCCTGACCCAAATGAGAGGATTAAAAAAAAAACATGAAAAGATATGACAATGCGATATACCGTTTTGCTAATGATAACAATTCCAAGTTAAAACCTATATTTAGTGTTTACAATATAGAGTCATTTTGTAATCTTCCTGGTGGAAAACAAATGTGAGCAGTATTTGACATTGTCTGTTTGCCCATTAAGTTATACATATTTTGCGATCTTCGTTGTGGATAATAATATACCAGTTTTTGCCAGTTATTGGTCATATCTGTTATTAACGATCGAATATAAGACTCTAATGCAATGATTTGAAAACGTTTTATTTTTTTTTATTTTCTACTCCTTTTGTATTAACTTATTGACCTGGTTTTGCTTGGAAAGCAGTGACCTAAGCGGACGGGAACATTGCCTTCACAGTTTATGTAGTAGGCTAAAGTATAGTTTACATGTACACTTAGTTAACGTGTATAAATTAAAGCAGGTGATGTTGAAATGTCTGGTGTCGATGTTAGTCGTGGTGTTTATCAGGGCCCGGATATCATATATGGTTACACCACCAAGTATTGATTTATATTAATATTCTAAAACGATATGTGTCTGATTTTACTTGTCGTCAATATGTCTATACATTTAGGTTTAAGATGACTGTCAGTTGACCCAAAAGCCTTGTCGTAGTATTCATATCTACTATACTATAACAGACACAAGTGCATGTTACAAAAACGTTTGTTTTCTGTGTTTAAATATTTCTACATGAATTAGCTTCTTCTCGTTGTCATGTCCAAACTGTTGATATCACGATTGAGCCCCAATGCTGAGTGAGACCCAGCCGGTCAGAGGCAAATCTGTAAAAAGCTGACAAGTTGGACGAAAGGGGCAGAGGTCCACGCCACGTATGATATTATCAGAGACAAGTCGGCCTTCCTCAACAATTTCACTTTGTGAAACTAATCTCAGAAGTTATGCAGTTCAATTTGAGCAAGGGAGGTAACTCTTGTAGGTCTATTTCGATATTTGTTGTCGTCCTTGTGTAAGCGGGTGACATCATCGGCAAAATGAAATTACACCCACAGACCCCTATTGTTTATTTGCAACAATTTGTAAGCGAATAAAAGCAAAATCATATTCTTTGAAGGTGATTTAAGCTTCAAAGCGCGTTGGATTGCCCGGAGTTTTTTTAACGAATCTGCGAAGTACTTTGGTCAAAATATCCGGCGATTAACATTACGCATTTTTCGGTAGAATTATTCGGACGATAAACCTCCAAGGTATAGTTTTCCGAGACGGCAGGACCCGGAAACAACCGAGGAATGTTCCGATTTGCCTCTTGGAGATACCACTTGCGAAGGAAATCTTTGAACTCCTGTGAGATAGGGATGACTGAATTCCTCAGGCGATTGATCTAATAATAATTGAGGTGTTCGACAGGTAAACGTAACGTAAGTTGAACCAAACGTGTGAACTCCTGTGTATATGTTAGCAAACCGAGTAGAGCTCCAAACAGGCCAGCTAGAGCTCGAATCCGGAAGCAAACGTGGGAAAGGTCTTGAAGAGCATCATGTTGTACTGAATCAAATTTGTTCTTGTTCTTTTTAATTCTGTAGAAAAGTCCTCTTAAAATTGGCAACACTGACTGGTTATTTTGAGGAAGAGACAACTCGAGTTATGAGTAGCGAGTTACTTATATCTATCTAGACTGTGAATACATGGTGCTACCGAAATGAATATAATTCTTGTACTACCATTCGGCCTGGTAACTTCGTCGTGGGTGTTTACAAGAACTCGAAGGCACAACTGTTTACCATAAAGCGTAGGAATTTCCATTCGTTATGATGAATGGGCGCATGTAAATACGCATCTTGAAGATCTAACAACACCATCCAATCGCCTGGTTGCAGAGCCGACGCTATCGATAGGAACGATTCTAATCTGAATCAGGGGAGACGATGAAGGAAACAGTGGTTTAATCTTGAAAGAATGATGACCATCCGAAGTTTGGTGGAATTATTTCTCGGACTATTGCTGACTTATACTACAGTTCCCTTCTTCAGTAGTTTTAATACTGAGACCATAATTCCTCCCATATACTGCCGACGATCTGGAATGTGTGAATGCCTAAGCTAGAAGATATCAGGGGAAATCCATATTGAACCCCAGGCGTAGTGTATCTATGATATGTTGAGCCATTCCAATATAAATCCTATAAATCATATTCCACAGAGCATGCCTCAATAGCAGGAAGTCAGTCTAGAATAAAGCAAAGGTTGAAATATCCTCTTTAGTTCACACTTTTATAACTTGGGGAGAATAGGCTATGGGAGAGGTTTCATTCATGCTGTTTGCCAAGGTCGCTCATACAAGTGTCAAGGACACTCTAACAAAAACAGATAACTACATGTAATTTACATAACACAGGCAGATAAAACTACATCTGATGAACATATATGCCCTTAGTAGGGTAATTTCATAGCCTTACTGTACTACCGTTCTACTGTGGTCTTTTTACTGTAGCATAGATATAATACTTCTTTGGTAAGTCTTCTGTTGAAATAAAATGTCAAACGGAGATAATTCCAATAGCAGGGACAATTAAAATCATCGGCAAAAAATAATATAAAATAAAATCAATCACATAATAACATATTAAGATCATTTATATCTCCTGAAAAAATAAAACAAAACCAGGACATAGAATACAAATATGACACTCACACATGCCAGTCAATTACATATTCTAAGTAAAAGGACAACTATGTGTATCTTACCTTCTCCAGCACTTTATACATATTAAACCAGGACTACAGGAAACACCAACCACAATCACAAAGCTAAGAGGAAGAGGAAGCAATCCATATCTGCAATTGAAAAAATTCTATAATATCCAGTCTTGACACTTATAAAAATGATGTGAAACTTTACCAACACTTTACACAGATTAAATCAAGACTACAGGAAAAATCAGAAATTAAAAGAAAAAATCCCATGTCAAATCACCATGGCAATTCTATAATATATTATGAAAGTTTATCTTGAAAAATTAAACAAAATGCATTAACAAAATCACAATGATAGTGGGAAATACTAAAGCAAATGACTGATATATAGAAGCACATTGTCATACAATCAGAAATTAAGATTAAATATTTAAAATTAATGTCACTGTCGTATTGTGATAAGTTACTGTCATCTTGGTATTGGATTTTATAAATATTAACAAAAATTAAGATTAAACTTTCAAAATTATGTCCCTGTTGTATTGTGGTAAGTTACTGTCATTTTGGTATTGGATTTTATAAATATTCAGAAGGTGCATTCACTAAGTTTCAATTGATGTCGAGTTTCCTTTTGTGTCGGAAAACTCTCCCACAGGGTCTGGAAAAACTGAATTTGGACTCGCATCTCCAGTATTGGTTTAAAATCGCATCCCCTGTATTGATTTGAAAAGGTTTCTGGCCTTTACCATAGTTAACTAACTTTTTTTTTTCTTGCCTGCCATAGTTTTTGCCCCCGGACTGTGGGAGATGGAAGAGATGTTTCTTCTCTCTGTGTGTCAGGGAAGCCTTCATCCTTGGTTTCCTCGTGCCTCTCAACAATAACCCTGAGGTTTGTTGTCAACTGCTTGTTGTTATAGAGCTTTCCTTTACAGCTAAATTGAAAAAAATGTTTTATATAGTCCTATTATTTTAATGATGTCCTTGTAGAAGCGGACCTGCAGGGAAAAGGATTCAAGTCTAGATATGTGTGTGGCATCCAATACATTAGCTGAATGAACAATAAACATTTAATGTTTGTCACGTACGTCCAATTCAACAACAGCAGCCACAGGCTTTTTTTCAGGGTAGTTGCGCAAGGAATGGAATAATATCCTCACGGTGTAACCAGAATGCGGCGGCGTTGGCAAAAATTACATCGAACCGATTTCTTACATTTTTCTTAAAGTGTATTTGTTTTCGTTGGGAGAGCGTCCAGTTCTCGGGAAGACCAGCGGACGGGTGGCCACTGGGTGTCAACAAGGAGAATGCTGCATTGATGGCTTCAACAACTACTGGCAAATCACCAGCAGAGCTAAATGTAGGCGCCCTACCAAGCTGGTTAATGCCATCTACTACCAGAATCTTCTCATACTCGCTTACTGCCTATTAAGTCGCATCCCTAGACCAAGCATAACACACATACAACTGAAGAATTGACATTCTGCTTCTCCACCGAAACATTCAGCCAGTTCCGTTCAGTTTTGCTTAGCATTTGTAAACACAATTTTTTCATAGTACTCCTTAAACTACTTGTTAATCGGAGCCTGATCCGTCGTTAGATTTGTACGGAGACAACCATCGTGTTGGTTAGGGTTTTTTCCCCCCTCTTCGACCTTTGCTTAAATGCAGGCGAATTCCATAATGGTGTTATGCAATTCTCCCAGGGTAGTCAACGCATCAGAATTTGTCACTTCTTTCATTGACACGGTGCATGTCTGGTTGTTGCTTTCCACATGTATTTGGTAGGCCATGAATTGGCGTTGATGATCACTTGTCCCATCGAAGTGCAATGTTGATTTTTTGTTCAAGATCAAAACAGCTTCGGCCACCTGAAGTTTCGCAATTTTTGGGGGGTTTGCGTTTAACGTCGTAATCAATGGGGTTTTCATTTATATTATTACTTTGCATATTCGATGTTTAAATTTTGAACAGGCAGGTGTGTGAGTTTGATCAATGATGATAAAAAAATCAATGCAACTCTAGAAAAGGTTAATTGTTTTGAGTAAAAAACTTCATATTTGGATTACCATGAATCCTTGACATTCATGGTGCTTTCTGAGCTAAGGGATAACACGAAGCTGATTAGTTGTGAAGTCATGAACTGTAAATTTGTACACTTTGTCTTAATGCACCAGGTTTTGAATGATGTTTCATTGTTTGTTGCCAGTGACGTCGAGTGTGGTTCCATACACCCATTGGGCTTACACGGCGCCATGAATGGAATAACCTTAAGTACGGCGTATATTACCAGTCAAACAAAGTTTTCCAAATAATTCTCTTCCCATTTACATCAGTACCTATCAATTTAGGTGCCAATTAATGACACATGCTCATTCCCCATAATAGTATTTATTGGCAATCAATCGTGATTATTTTAGGTCGCTATAATTATTTGCTTTGAACAGATTTGTGATTGTCGATATCCAGTATAATCACACTGACAGATCCAATGAAAACTTGTAAAGCTACGTTAATATGTTTCCACTCATCTTAAGACTTTGGATTTCACTCAATTGACTGTGTGTATGTGTTATTATAATAGCTTCGTTGATGGTGCAGCTTACTCTTTTGTATCAGTTTCAGTCGGTACTTAAGTTTTAATGGCTGTTAGGTTTTGGGTGATCTTCTTGATCCTTGATTTTTCACGGTCCAATTTTCTTTTTTTCAAAACTTACGGAATTCAACACTCATCTTGTCCAGTTTTTGTTTAACTTTGTTGTCCTCAGTTGAGGTTGGTTTTGACGGTGAAATGATGAAATTATGTTGTACATTTTCAGATATGTTATGATGAGATAGTACAGTTTCTATCACCATATACATATTTGTTTATTTATTTTATTATCATAAATATCAATTTGTATATTTTTATTTTTATCATTATATTATATCACATGTATATTTTGTCGGCATAAGTAGCCTCTAGGCTAATGTTTCTTGTATCAATCACCGACATTAAATAAACATTTTGACTTGGACTTTGACCATGGAAGACGCATTCAGCGTACAATTGTTCATGTAACTTACAAGGTTTCCGAAGAAAAATCTTTCCGATGGTTTCGGGACGACTTCGTATCTTTTGTGTGCAAAGATTGCCAATTCCAGTATAATGGCAGTTGTAATATTTCATGATTTGATATTTACTGGTCACTTAATAGTTCCGAACGGATGATCTGGTGTGAGGCGTGAATTGTCACACCATCGGCAAATTGGTCGGCTGATGGGTGTCTCAATACGAAACTGTGAAATTTCATCTAGCTTTAATGATTTTGAGACAACCTTTCGTATGACATTATAATAACATGGTATTTGTTCTACTGGTAGCTGGGGTTTTAATAATAAAACTGAATTAGTGAACATACATTGGACAGAACTTTTACCACCAGTCTCTATCACATCTACTATTTTCTTGACAAGACTGTAACAAACCACACAGGCGATGTTCCCAAATTCTGGGTCAATTAGAAATATATAATAAATACATTGTTTTGCTTTCCATTGTTTACAGAAGACGTAGCCTCGAATTACAATAATCGCATATGTGGGGTTGCAGGCAGCGATATAGTGGCTGACGGTGTACGGTTATACCTCGTCAGCCAAGAAGGCTCTGAAAACAAAACATTATTTTAATATGAAGACAGAGCGGAAATAATCTGCGTATAGGCCTAATTAGGTCTCAATGGCATAGAAGTCAGAACTGATCCCCAGAGGAATGGTACTGACAAAGCTGTTTACAACCCCGGCGAAGGCGAATGAGAGCCCAGGACTTTTTCCGCGTTGAATAAAATTAAGATAAGACTATTACTAAAAAGGACAGAAAAATAAACCAGTAAAAAAAAAACCCGGAAAAAAAATAGTTTTTTTTTTTTTTTTTATTTATTTTAATTTTTGAAAATAAAGGCCTTCATTAAATCAATAAAGAGTCAGATAAATATAGCTTTATATAATGATACATAACATACTTTTAAAATACACATTTTTCTTGCTCTCGTCGAAACTATCTACATCGTCAGGTACAGTTTGCAACCATAAACTTCTTTGTCATATAATACAGGTATTATATACAGCAATGTCAAACAACAAAATTACACTAACAATGAAAAGTTAAACATGGAATAAAAAAATAGGATATTCGCATATGATGTGGCAATAAGCAGTGATAAGTTGTACCATCTGAGTGGAGGGTTACTACGGAAGCCTATTGGTGCCAGGTGGGTGGTAAATAAAACCCCAGAAACTATCACCACTTATTAACTCGTGATCCCGACTTATTAACTAGTGATCACGACTTTTTATCTCGTGATCACTACTTTTTATCTCGTGATCACGACTTTTTAACTCGATATCTCGACTTTTTATCTCGTAACCATGACTTTTTTTTATCTCGTGATCACGACTTTTTATCTCGTGATCACGACTTAATTATGCCGCAATCTCGACTTTTTAACTCCAGTTATTATGAAAACATGATTTTGGCTATATACATTCGATACTAGTAGTATACATGTATTTTTAGAAATAAAGGCTACATGGTTGCCTGTTTGTTTGATTCCATGTTTGGGTATTTTACGCTGTATAATAGAGGCCACTTCACTTATATGACAACATGCCAGACAAATGTGCGAAGGTTATCACCTTAGCCGTGACTGGCGACAAAATATAAGTACCGGAATATTAAAGTGTGCAGTGACAAATGCAATACCCTACAACTATGTATGGGCCTGTAATGTCAGAACGCACCACTCCCACCAACCACCCGTCGTTACATTCGAAAATATGGATTAAAATACATTTAAAAAATTATAAATAATACGACGTAGTACTGG
>JAUELC010280649.1:0-10053 GCA_031471745.1 Cryptochiton stelleri
CCCCCCCCCCCCCCCCCCCCCCCCCCCCCCCCCCACCCCTGGGTCGGTCTTTACAGTCGTCGAAGCTAATGTCGCCAGAGCAAATGTCGTTAGAGCAATTATCACGGAGCATTTGTCGCTGGAGCAAATGTCACCAGTGCAATTTTCCTGTACCCATAACGCTGAAGTAACCGAAAGTATGACGTAAAGCCTTCAACGAACAAACTAGTACTCTCGTTCTTGCTACATGTATGTTGGTCGATTAAACATGCACACAAAACTGCATAACAATATGAGTAACATATACATGCAGAGCACATGCCCATGGAACCTGTCTTTATATAATAAAATATGATTTGTTAATAGTATCCACAATGTATTATACAAAGGGGATACTATTCACAAACCATATTTTATCAATATTTTAAAAGACTGGTTCAAGGACCACTGTGCCTTTGAGGAAGAGGGTGGGGCTCATATTGGCCTGGCTGGATTAGCCCATTGTATTGTATATGGCTTATTCCTTTTCTTTGAATGCATTAACTAATGCTATTCTTTAGACCATTTTGCACGGTGAGTGACTGAGAGAGGCACAAAGGCTTGTTATCTCAATATCACTGGTTCAGGTGGCAAGTCCTATGAGATTCTAACTCCCCAAGACCAGACTGAACTCGAGGACAGTGACGGTGACCAGTCCAGCATGGAAGACACAACAAGAGAGATCGCAGATTTCTCTTAAACAACAGTTTGAGTTTGAATTTAAGTTTATTCACCAAGAATTTGTACAGAAAAAGAAATTGAATTTATATAAATAACGGCGGGAATAAAAATAATTTGGATGGAATTCTCATATATGTACAACAAAAATATATATTAACAATACAATGTAACAATACAAGAAAACAATCTATATACATAAATTTACGTGTAAATATAATTGCACACCATAGATTACGTGAGCTGTGATTGATATATCATATAATAAATTAAGGAAATGTGAAATCATGTATCAATGATTCGAAAATATATGTTTTAATTTTGCATTAAATAAGTGATGATGAGGTAATGTTACGAATTGAGGTAGGAACTTTATTCCACTCCCGGGGTCCCATGGTACAAAATAGATGGTAAGATAGATTGCTTCTATAAATGGGAGCCTCAAGGTCAAGTTCACGATTTCGTGTATTATAATTGTACAAATGAATTTGTTTGATAAAATAGTTATGGAAACTGTTTGGAACTAGGTCAGGATGATAGAATATCTTGAGAGTTGCTATTAATACGTGAAAAAATCAAGGAGATAGAGGGGAAGGATCTGTAACTTAAGAAAAATTGGTTGTGTGTGTTCTAGACGTTTCGAGAGGGTGATTACACGTGCCGCTCGTTTTTGTAAGGCATAAAGAGGTTTTAAGTGAGTACGGTAAGTACTCCCCCAAAGTATATTACCATAGGAAAGGTATGGATGAATTAAGGAGTAATATAAAATAAAAAGTGTCTTTTTGTTAATAGATTGTTTAATGTGGTTTAGTAGTCCAAAATTCCTAGACACTTTTGAAGCAATATATTGAATATGTGTGGTCCAACTCAATTTGTCATTTAAGAAGATACCTAAAAATTTAAACTTATTTACTTTTTCGATTTCCGTGTCACATATAACTAATTTGGGTAAAGTTCCTAATTGTTTTGATGTATTTGGCTGAACTATCATATACTTAGTTTTATTTATATTCAAAGATAGACGATTGGAAGAAAACCAGTTGTAAACTTTTTCTAACTCTCGTTTCATAACTGAAATAGCTTCAGATGCATTGTCAGATGAGTACACAGAACTGGTATCATCAGCAAATAAAATGAACTTTAGTACATCAGTGACATTAGACAAGTCATTTTTATATAAAAGGAAAAGGATAGGACCCAGAATTGATCCTTGTGGTGCACCACATAGAGTGGATTCTGGCTCAGATAAAGAATTATTAAATTGAACATGTTGTGATCTATTTTCGAGATAATTTTTGAACCAAAGGTGTTCTTGGCCCCTGCCATTATAATGGTTGAGTTTACTTAACAAAATAGTGTGGTTAACCGTGTCACACGCTTTAGACAGATCTAAAAAGGTAACTATGCTAAACTGTTTATCGTCTTTTGCTCTCACTACATTTTCGTAGAGGATCTGGTCAGCATGGATTGTGATATGATTGGTACTGATTCATTTTTTTTTTTTTTTATAATTTTGTTGGTTTCTAAATAATCCAACAGTTTTTTAGCTACAATTTTTTCGAGAAGTTTACTGAAACAAGGTAGTCCTGAAATCGGCCTATAGTTTTCTACAATATTACTTTCACCAGATTTATAAATTGGGGTAACCTTGGCACATTTAAAGTTATTCTGTACAATACCAGACGATAGAGAAATGTTCATGATATGTGCTAGAGTAATTGATATTATATCATATACAAGTTGTACTATTATGGTACGAACGCCATCTAGGCCTGGAGCAGCAGACGATTTAAGCTTATTTAGGATAGATTCTACATCAGACAGACTGACTGTAGAAAACGTAAAATTACTTGTAGCATGATGATCAAGATAGTCCGAAAATTTAACATTAGTAGCAGGAATAACAGTCAAGTTTTGATGCAATTGTCGTAAAATACCGATTAAAGTGGTTGGCTATGACATTTTTGTCAGAAACATTGCTGTCATTGATTTTAAATGAAGATGGAAGTTCATTATATGTTTTCCTATTCATTAGCTCATTAAGAACTTTCCATGTGTTACGCGTATCTTGATTGAATTTCTTTAATTTACATTCAAAATATTTTTTCGAGCATAACGTATTGTATTCTTAAGTTTATTTCTGTATTTTCTATATTTATTCCGAATTTCGTTATTATTACTAACTAGTTGTTGTCGATACAATTTATTTTTTTCGTGAATTGATTTTAAAATCCCCCGGGTTACCCGTGGTCTAAAAATTTTACATTTTTTCTGGTGTATGGTTGTTAGAGGAAAAACATTCATCATAAATATTATTAAACTTCTCTGAAAAAATACCATAAACAATATTAACGTCGTCCTTTTCATCTATAACAGAGTTCCAATCTTCGTCATTAATTTTCTGTATAAAGTTTACCTTTTCAAATTCAGTGAACTGCCTATAACTTATATCTATCGGTTTAGTTTTATGATTGATTAGTTGTGATTTAAGAACATGAAAAATGGGAAAATGATCGGTGATATCAGTTAATAGGATGCCGGAAGTAAGGTTTTGGTCGCTAAAATTAGTGAACATGTTGTCAATTACTGTCGCAGTAGATGTTTGAACTCTAGTTGGTTTTGTTATGGCAGGACAAAAGTAACGTGATGTCATTATATCAAGGATGGGCTTTGGATGGGTTGTGAGAATAAGTTTTAAACAAATCAATGTTAAAATCACCCATGATTACACATTTTTTGCGTTCGCGTCGCTTGGCTCGTGCTAAAGTGAATTGTTTGTATCCTGGAATATCTAATATATTTTCAGGAGCATTTTGGACCCAACTTTCAGAAAATCCAAGAACAGACAATGTATAATTAAGACTATGCATGAAGGAAGAAATTTCAATGAAGTGCTTGTTTAAACTTCTTGCGTTGAAGTGCATGAAGGATAAGTTGTCATTGGTATTTTTTAGTACAGGTTCAGATATGAATGATGATTGAGTAAAATAATTCGATTGATAACTGTCAATATGGTTCCAATGATAAATTTCGTATTCGTTGTCATCAGTCATTACAGAAGAGTGGTCAATATCGTTCAGGTCAATTGGATTAAAACACATCCTTTCAAGCGTATCAAGACTGATGCCGTTTCTCGGAGGCGGTACCTGTTCATCATCCGGGACATCCTGTTCATTTGAGAATGGTAAGTACGATATGGGATCCGGGAGTGGAGTACTATTGAATTGGTTAGTCATAACAGACAAATATAAAAATATACAGTTGTAGAGATTGCAATACACAGCTATGATATAGGATACACGTAACATAACAATAACATATATACATGAAAGCAACAAAATTATAAACAAAAATAGCAGCATAAAATCTGCTCTGTTTTATATACACACACCAGCTCAAAACTCTATCACAGTCTCAGAGTTTAATTATATCTATAGAACGACAGCTGATAAATCGGATAAAATCAAAACTTATTTGTCCAGCTTATTTCTTAAATGGATATGTTGGTGACTATATGGTATACATTTATGGTTAGTTACAAGTATATTAATTTGTAATAGGTATATATATATTAGTTACTAATATAGTATAGTTATATGAATAGTAACACAATGAAATGTTCAAGATATCCTTGTTATATTGAGTTTAAAACATTTCCAGGTTATTGATAGTGTGAGGTTTGTAAGAGATCACATATGGCAATCCAACCGATGTGTCGCTGTAGTGAACTGGTTTAGTTTATTAATCAAATAAGTATTCGTTGTGCACATACATGCAGCAAACATAATCATTGTTGACAGAGTACTGTGTCATCAGGTACAACTCAAACACATCCAGTAACATACAGACATACAACTCTGTGGGTGTTCAGAGGAAAGCTAAAATAGATATATTACTTATTGCCAGAGTCTATATAGTTAGTTTGTATGTGTTCAGAGTTGTGCTTACAATCAACATGTTTGTTTGTTTGTAAATAGTAGTTATAATAAATTAATAATATTTCTATATAAGGATTTATACGATAAATACTCTTATATAATTGGAATTATTTAATTTGTGTTAGTATACAATGAAATAATACTGTGTAGTTATTTTACTAATGGAACATGGCAATCCAACAGATGTTTTCCAAAAGTACAAAAAAAAAAAATTATAATAAGATAATTTTTCATTAAGCTAATACATGCAGTAAACTTAATCATGATAAATATGCTCATATAAAATTGTACATTATTTAATTTCTGTATTAGTATAAAAATAAGTAAAATAAATCAAAAGTAATACAGTACAGGAGAATAAATATCAATAATTGTTTTAATTTTATTATTAAAATACTGATATACATGTAGTACCTTGAAGTGAGTTGAATATATGAAAGTAACATTATGAAATGTTCAAGATTTAATTGTAACATTGTGTTCAAAACAATGTTTTAAGGTTAATGGTATTATGTGAGATATATAACAGATCACATATAGTAGTCCAACAGATGTTTGACAAAAGTAAAAGAGTTAAATACAGTAATAAACATGCATATACATGCAACAAATTTAACCATTGTTGATAGTGTAGTGTGCCTTCAGGTAAAACTCAAACACATCCAGTGACATACAGACTCAGAGGAAAGCTAAAATAGATACATTATTATTTGCCAGAGTGTATATACATGTAGTTAGTTATATTTATTGTATGTATAATCGTACAGCAGCACAGAGTGAGTATCCTCAACATTTTTAAACATCAGCATGTTTGTGTGAAAATATTAGTAGAAATAAATTAATAAGACTTCTATATCAGGATTTATTTGATAAATATGCTTATATAATTGTACATTATTGAATGTCGGTATTAGTATACACTATACAATGAAAGAAAAAACAAACAAAAGCAAAAAAAAAACAAAACAAAAAAAAAGCATAAAGTGTAATACAACATATTTACCTCCATATTAGAGATAATTTATAAGTTGTAACATGATTCGTTATTCATCAGGTTAGGGTATACAGGGAAGGTTTTACTACAACCTTAACTAGTACAGGAGAATAAATATAACATTATGAAATGTTCAAGATTTAATTGTAATATTGAGTTCAAAACAATGTTTTAAGGTTAATGGGATTATACATGTAAGATATATAGTAGATCACATATAGCAATCCAACAGATATTTGACAAAAGTAAAAGAGTTAAATGTAGTAACAAATAATTATTGATTGAGCACATACATGCAGCAAATTTAATCATTGTTGATAGTGTAGTGTGCCATCAGGTAAAACTCAAACACATCCAGTAACATACAGGCATAGAACTCTGTGGGTGATCAGAGGAAAGCTAAAATATATTCATTATTATTTGCCAGAGTGTATATAGTTACATTTATGGTATGTACAACCATACAGCAGCACAGAGTGAGTATCCTCAGCAGTTTAAACATCAGCATGTTTGTGTGAAAATATTAGGTATAATAAATTTACAATACTGCTAGGCTTTATACGAAAGTAATGTCTGTGTAGAAACTATTTTACTGTTTAATGATGACATATAATTATGTTTTACATTTGAACTAATTCATGAAACAAGAACATATTTAACTCCGTATTAAGGATAAGTTTAATGGTTTGTAACATGATATTTCCTTATTCATCAGGTCAGGGTAACTCCGATACAAGTTATAGTTTATGCTAGTTTTTAGACAGTAAATTTAACGTTTTATTAAAAAACATAAGATCTTACAACTTATGAAGTTTAAAGTACTGATAATATAATACTTAGGAATGATTTGAATATGTAAATTGCAACACAATACATGACGTTCAAGATATCTTTATATTATTGAGTTTAAAACATTTCCAGGTTAGTGATAGTATGTGGGGTTAATAAAAGATCAAATACAGCATTCCAACTGATGTGTCACAATAGTAAAAAAAGTTTAATTTAATAATAAAATAATTATTCATTGACCACATACATGCAGCATACTTAATCATTGGTGATAGAGTGGTGTGTCATTAGGTAGAACTCAAAGACATCCAGTAACATGCAGACATAGAACTCTGTAGGTGATCAGAGGAAAGCTAAAATAGATACGTACATTACTTATTGCCAGAGTCTATATAGCTAGTTTCTATGTGTAATCATACAGCAGCACAGAGTGGTGCTTACCATCAACATGTTTGTTTGTAAATATTAGTTATAATAAATTAATAATATTTCTATATCAGGACTTATACGATAAATATTCTAACATAATTGGAATTATTTAATTTATATTAGTAACGCCTATACAACGAAGTAATACTGTTTAGTTTTTTTGTTGTTTTTTACTAATGGAACATGTCAATCCAACCGATGTTTCGCAGTAGTTTAGTGTTAAATTTAATAATAATCAATTATTCGTTGAGCAAATAAATGCAGTAAACTTTATCATTGTTGAAAATGTAACTTGTGACATTTAGTCAACCTCAGTAGCCTACAAGTATGTAATATAATTACATCAGCACAGAGTAGTGATCAGATATAGTATGCATATAGCCTATTATAGGCATGACCATCATTTTATTTTACATGAAATGATATATATCTGTAGGTCTGTAATGATAAATATGATACACAGGCAGTATGGTGCAGCAGAAACTAATCCTTGTGCAACTCCCATGGTCCTATTCCATTCCCAGGGCGAGATTCTAGGATCACTGGTGTCAATAACACGTATTCTTGTCTGTCTTCCTTGTGCTGTACGGACCGAGTAAGCCACACTGGCCAGCCTCCCGCGTTCACCCTTCATCACTGGGGGCAAATCCGTACGAATGCTGATCTTTTTCCCGCGTAAACATGAAGCAGCAGATAGGATTTTCTCCTTGTTCCTAGTGTGTATCAATCTCATGATTATGGGTGGGGGAGAAGTGGCATTGTATCCTTGTGGATTGGTGGATTTAGGGAGACGATGTACATTTCCAATCAAAAAAGATTGTGCCCAGTCGTTTGTAAAGCCCATTTCAACCTCTAAATGACTTTCCAGAGTTAGTATACGTTGTTTTATGTCTCTGACCTCACCTGTAATATTTTTTACATCCTGTTTTATCTCGTTCATATCGGCGGCAACCGTTTGTTTCATATCCATGATAAGAATCCGCAAGTCATCTGTTGTTGTTGTTGTAGTAGTTGATAATGGAGATGATGTTGTTTCATCGTGTTCGTCGTCAGAATGTACATCACTTTCACCGTGAGAGACGTTATTTGTATCGACTCCATCAGAACTTTGCCTAACCTGTTTAGTGGCCGACCTACTCACTTTGTTTTTATGCTTTTTTGGAGCCATAACTTGTAATACACATGATAATTAGCGAGCCTATTGTCGGATATCCCCAACTACCAACCGAGCATGTCCGCCAGGGGGTGTTCAATTCTTCTTTGTGGCACCGCCGTAAACTAATATGGAGAATATATCATTCCATACAGGCGGCCCAGCCATAAAATAATATGGAGGACATGTAATGCCATATAGGTTGTACCTCCATAAAATAATATGTAAGACATCATGCAATATATGCGGTGCCTCCATACACTTGTATGGTGGACATGTCATACCATATAGATGGTACGTTCATACAATAATATGGTGGACATGTCACCTTTTTATTATTGACTTTATTTTTTGGTTTTCTCGGACGTGAAACTTCAAATCCTGTAAATAGAGCCCAACGATGTGTTTGCTTGTAAGTCTGATTGAGGTGTTACACCGTACTTACGGTTATTTCACTCATATGACAGGGTGTCAGCCCAATGGGTGAAGGAAACCACCCCCGACGCCACTGTCAAGATACAGTGACAAGATACCAGACAATAATAGGACATAACAGGACGCCACAACAGCTTGTTGTTGTTCCTTAGCTCTGAGAGTACCAGGGCAACACGAAGCTCCAACCGCACAATGTGAACTAAGGCCCTATATTTTAACTTCCCACCCTTGGTAGTTAAATTACACAAATTTTTTAGAAGGTCGTATTAAATATGACTTAATGAGTGTGAAAACAGCAAGTTGTCATTGGGGTTTAAACGAACGACATTCTTCATAATAAATAAAGACATTGAACTATTGAAAAATACGACGTTTAATTTGCAGTTCAATATATAAACAACAAGAACTTGTGTTAAGACAAACTTATTCT
This sequence comes from Cryptochiton stelleri, assembly GCA_031471745.1. Taxonomy (NCBI): domain Eukaryota; kingdom Metazoa; phylum Mollusca; class Polyplacophora; order Chitonida; family Mopaliidae; genus Cryptochiton; species Cryptochiton stelleri. The sequence goes on from JAUELC010280649.1 coordinate 8,865, forward strand.
ATCTCATTTCTATCAACAAGATCTTTGGTTCACTGTGATGATGAATCCTCTATGCTATGACAAGGCATATTGAATAAATTAGAGAACGTTAAAACAAGACCGATGACCTTGACATGGTCAGTCGACCTTTCGTGCCATTTAACTTGTTCACGTGACCCCAATCTCCATTTGCATTTGTCGGTTGAACCAAATGTTATGCTAAAAATAATTTAATTTCCCGTTTTTCGTCTGATGTTATCTTCTTTATTTTGTTTCTTCGTGCGGAATGAATACACTTGCTGCGATATAGGATACGTTTATTTACGTTGAATGCAAGTTTATTGTTTTCTGCGGCGCCAAATATGGCGCAAATGACCTTACAAATCTTAAAAGCGAATGAAAAATCGCAGAAAATGAAGTTTTATTCATCAAAACGTTTGTATCGTTTAACCCATTATTAGCAAGTTTTCTGTATTTATAAAATAAATAAAACAAAATATCTTACGGAAAATTCTCAGTAGCTCGGTTTGGATTGCTTTAAACTCGGCATAGGTTTCAACAGATGCAAGCTCGGCATTGTACCCAGCACATTCACGTTGTCCATCACTGAAATTGAGTGGCATCTTCGTCTCACGAATGTAGTAACAACTGTCTAAAAGTTTCTTAAAGGGTGGCCTGCAGCCTGCAACATAAACAAGGTATTTCAGATTTGTCTAAAGCTAGCTTAACAATTATGACCACAACTGTCAAAGCCATTCAGTTCTTAATTCCAATGACATATAAATTACATACTTTTCAATTTTAAATACACATAAAGTCAGTGTGTTCTGAAGCTTAATGGTCAAGCAGCATTTAAACAAATATATAATAAAGTATAAAACATGAAAAATCTACTCAATACAGAGAAGGTATACTATTATGTAACACTGTAACAGAATCGTGAAAAAAAAAGTAAACAACAATTTGTCTGTCGTAATTTTCACAGATTATTGTTTAGCACTTATAGTTTTCATTTAGATTAATTTCAACTGTAGATACAGTAGTATTCAGGCTTTATGGCAGACTTTTCCTACTACATAAAATACAGAGAAGGCAACATTTACTAATAATGCCTGAAAAATAACTCGCATTATTTTGTTTGTTTGATTGGGGTTTAACGTCGTACTCAAGGGTATTTCACTTATATGACGACGGATTCTCCACTTCTTAC
>JAUELC010280660.1:0-10053 GCA_031471745.1 Cryptochiton stelleri
CCCCCCCCCCCCCCCCAGGGGAGCAGCGCTCTAAGCTGTAGTTCAGCTACTGTCAAGTATGTCTGTGTATCCATAGTCTCCAAGTATCCAAGTTCCACAGTAGTAGCTTTCTGCAAGGGAAGATATCTTCACAGACGAGACCACTTTTCACCCAGTAAGAGGGGTGATCGGTATTCAAAGGAAGCGCCAGTCAATACACATGCAATAAGGGGACATCGACATTCCATACATCAAATGTTTGTAAACACTGTGCTCTGAAATATGCATTTGATTTGTGGGTTTTAACAGAAAAAGCCAACATTTAAAGGAAAGACAATTTGGTGAAAGCAAAATATCGCAAGGCAATTTGAGTCGATATCTAATTCCATTGTGAATTTTTTTATGAATTATCTATCAGAAAAAAACATAGACGATTCTTTACAAGGAACATGCAAAGGTCTCCAGTCAAGATGCTATCTTGTTGCTGTATTTAATTAGTATCCAAAATAAATCTAATATAAATCAATATTCGGTGTGTCGCAGAGAGTATAAGGACATGCCTATACATCTCTCTGTGATCTTAACATTACTTAATGAGATTACAAGTGGCAAACACATTTCAAAGGCCACAAAAATTAAAAAATATACATGTAGTACGGTAGTTTCAATGGTATCTACCACTCACGGATCAATATTATACAGAGACGCAATTACCATGTATGATCGGTTGATTTCACTATCAATTTACAGATAACTGGACATAATTCATGGCACAGAAAGACAAATGGTACATATTTACAGGACTAGACGCCACAACAGATCGGTTTAGTGTTGCCCCTTACCTCTTAGACCACCAGGGCAACACGAAGCGGAGAACCGCCCGCGTTTGAAGACTAGATGACACAATATCAATATTCGATGAACCATAATTAGCCAGATTTATTTTTCATCTAATTGGCCTCCTTTCGTACGTTTAGCTTGTTTTAGAAGCATTTAGAAACTATAGTAATATGACATAACACGATTTTATTTATTTATTTATTTATTCCACCACAGAAAGTAATACAAACACTTCATAAAAATATACATAAAAATAGTGGCCATTGATTTCCATGGCTATTGATTTCAGGAGTCAGTTTGCTCCAGTTGGAATAAACGGTGGGCTCTTATATCCGAGAAGGTCAAAACTGACAAAACGCGACTCAGATTCACATACTGATGAAAAACGAGAGAATTCAAATATTATCTCTGACCATGTATTTCTGTGCTCCTTAATGTACATGTAGGTAATGGTACGACGTACTGTGTATCAAATTTGATTGAGACGTCAACATCTCACACCATAACAAGCAACACTTTCTGTCCATGTTCCATCTCTTACATCTTAATTAGTTAGCATTTGGTCAAAACAAGATTAATTCTATATAAATATTTATTGTGGAGGCGACTTAGTGTTACACGAACGTTAACGATAGCAAATAATTGCAGAATTTTTTTTATCGTTCAATATTTTCAATAAGGAAAATAATATTTATACTATTATTCATTATCACTGTAGAGCGATGTGACACTTCAGCCCTGGCGTCTCCGATCAATTTATTTAGTCTTCGTCTGTATACGCCGGTTTGTAGTCTGCTAGGAGAGCTTCTGGAATGTGGAAAATATAAGTTACAAAGCGATTCTTGTTTTTGTTTTTTTCTGAATGAGGTATGTTTGTAGTACTTCAAAAAAAAGTTGGTCGTGAACAGACTTTTTATATGGGCAGCTGAAAATTTCAAACTGGGTGTGTTAAACACTTTAAAATGCCTATATTTCAAAGTTAAATCTTTGAATTGTCAATTTATACATTATTCATAATGAACAATGCCTAGTCAGCAAATCGGGCGTCACTGTGTCTGTCTTCGAGATTAACTAATTAACGCAAGAAATGTGTTCGATCTGGAAACTACCTAACCCAGTATGTTGTATTGAAAGGGACAGAAATAAATAAGTTTAAAAAGTAAGAGAAAAACGCTTCTTTTTAGTTAATCATGCCATATTTATGAGGTCATCTACAACTTAAAGTAACATGCATTGGATTTGTTTTTAAATTTCAAGTAGTAGAAATACTGTTCAATGCCGATAAATTCTATTAAAAAAATTCAATTATATTTCTACTGTACAACATATATCTTCGTCCGTCTACAAACCCAATGTGTCAATCTACTTTTGCCAAGTATGGTTTATACTGTTTTTCTCATTCTTAGTATCTGATGACAGATTCGTATTAAAATTAAGACAAGTTCAGTTTATATTTTTGTTATGATTTGCATAGATAATTAGAGCAGTTTTCTTCTTTCTAATTCACTTCAATAATCGAAAACAAATCTCAAAGTTAATGATACCAGACAATTAAATGCAGGGTGTTGAGGTAGCACTTTATAGACTAACCTGTATTTGTTGTTTGTTACACAAGCTTTCGCTGGTAATGAATACCAGTTTCCTCCCGTAGCTTTCGCTGGTATTGAATACCAGCTTCATAATTACCTGATGAAGCTAGTATTAACTACAGTTTAATTAATAGACTAGTAAGTCTGATATACTGTACTTGTATATTGTATCACTGACGTTGCTGTGTTCACCTAAACACCTTCTACAGAGTACCAGATTTACTAGTTTATTTATTATTGTGTATTCACCTGGATGAATCATTACTTACATTCGTTTAACCACATGTTAGTCCATAAGGTGCTACCTCATTACTATTATCGGTATCTTCAAGACTAACACGTCTTCGCACATTCATAGGATGTTGAGGAAACACTCAAACAATACTCCAACAAATTTAGTGTTTCGTCACCATTTCTTGCCAGCGTGATGGAAAATCGAAATCAATTTGTTGGCTGGCGGCCACTCGATTGGGACTTTGGGAAAGATGGTTTCCTTCCACGAACACATATACCGAGATCAGGAATTAATACAGCAAAACTTCATGAAACTTTCTGCGTTTTGTTTCTTTAACAGAACTGGTTCGTCTCCGAGAAAATTCAAATCGACCATGAGCTAAGGAATAAGGGGTAACTTCTCAACTGTTGTCCGGGGACTAGCAGGTCGGTTTAATCTTATCAGCGGCCCACTGATGGACTGAGCAGTTCGGTTTAATCTTATCAGCGGCCCACTGATGAACTGAGCAGGTCGGTTTAATGTTATCAGCGGCCTACTGATGGACTGAGCAGGTCGGTTTAATCTTATCAGCGGCCCACTGATGAACTGAGCAGTCCGATTTGCTGAATTAGCGATTAAATGTAGTTACAAATGTCAAATTACTAGAGTATTTCCCAGCAAACCGCTGTAATAGCAACTTGATTGGTCAATGTAGTGGACTGGAAAAACCACAATGGAACCATAGTCGATAAATAGAGTGTCAGGGACAACGATAACGAAAGAAAAGTTAATTTGTTTAAGAAGTAGAAGATATGTTATTTATATCATCATCAGGAAAAAAGTTAGATTTTAAGAAACTTTTAACCCCAGAAGAAACCTTTATTGCGATGTAAAAACCGTGTGTTTGTATTAAAATTAGGATTCTCATCATATTTATTGTAAATGTCTGTAAATTAAAAAGTACACTTTTAAAATATCATATTTTGATCGTGTGCTACTTAAACTGAACTTTAAAATCCACACCATTGGCCTAAATATGTTTAATATAACGATAAATATTTCAACGCTTAATTCAAACAAAATGAAACGCGTTTAACCCTCCATACGCTTGCAGGCTCAGTGTTAGGTGAGGGCAGAAGAAGGTAATGTGAATGGGATTATTTCTCTTTCCCTTTCTTCACAATGCCACACAGTTGTAGGCAGAGTTTATCCTGTGTTTATCTGAGTAATATAAGAGAACATATTTGAAATAAAATCACTAAGAATATATCGGTATTGAACAATATTTTACTAATTTAAATTGAAAAACAAATCGAAGGCAGGATGCTTTAAATTCGACAACAAATTTTGCTTGAGCAAAGTTATAACTGGGACGAGATTTGTTTCTTCTCGTCGTTGGTTTGCTTATCTCACATTTAAATACAACATATTGTGACAGGTGGTTTCCAGATAGGGCATATTTCTCCAGGCAGTTAGATAAACTTGAAAACAGACGCCTTGTGACCCAATGGGAATCGCCTGAGTACTATTCGCCTGGTTGTGTGGAGATGCACTGTGCAGCGTGTATTAGCAATAACGCTCAAATTGGAAATTCAAAAGTTCAACATCAAATATAGGTATTTTGAATAGTTTTTGTCACTTTATAATGTAAATCATTGTTTATTTTCTGACCGTTCAGTTTTGATCACCCAACGGATTAAAACATTCATTTTGAGAACGAGAGACCTAAAACAAATGAAAACCCTAAACCAGGAGACCAAAGAGCCTTCATATCGGTCACTTGTTAGCGAAGACTAAATCAATTGATCTAAGATAACAAAGTTGACTTCTCATCTCGATCTACATAGATAAGGAATACTAATAACGACTTGTATCAATCTCGTATGGGGCTGATTAACAACAAAATAATGAATTCAATTCGTAACACTATAAAAATTACGAATCTCTTGTTGACCTGACATAGTCTGTCAGTGCCTAAGCTATATTTTCTCTATCCTGCAATTCACTAACCTGCCTGACTTGGCACACTATGGTTTTAACACATATACAATTAACATTCAATTAACGTGCGTGAGTTCAGGACACCGTTATTCAGGGGCCAATTGTTGTACCCGGAGTCTACTGAAATAAACACAAGACAGGGGAGGGGAGGGGTGGGGGGGGGGCAGCTTACCATCGCTCCAAGCTGTACTTCAGCTACTCTCAAGTATGTCTGTGTGTCCATAGTCTCCAAGTATCCAAGTTTCACAATAGTAGCTTTCTGCAAGGGAATATATCTTCACAGACGAGACCACTTTTCACCCAGTAAGAGGGGTGATCGATATGCACACGAAGCGCCAGTCAATACACATGCAATAAGGGGACATTGAAATTCCATACATCAAATGTTTGTAAACACTGATTTGTGGGTTTTAACAGAAAAAGCCAACATTTAAAGGAAAGACAATTTGGTGAAAGCACAATATCGCATGGTAATGTGAGTCAATATCTAATTCCGTTGTGATTTTTTTATTAATTATCTATAAGAAAAAAAACATAACTGATTCTTTACAAGGAACATGCAAAGGTCTCAAGGCAAGATGCTATCTCGTTGCTGTATTTAGTTAGTATCCAATATAAATCAATATTCGGTGTGTTGCAAATGGTATAAGGCCATACCTGTACATCTCTCTGTGATCTTAACATTACTTAATCAGATTACAAGTGGCAAACACATTTCAAAGGCCACACAAATTAAAAGATATACATGTAGTACGGTAGTTTCAATGGTATCTACCACTCACGGATCAATATTATACAGAGACACAATCACCATGTATGATCGGCTGATAGCACTATCAATTTACAGATAACTGGACATAATTCATGGCGCAGAAAGACAAATGGTACATATTTACAGGATTAGACGCTACAACAGATCGGTTTCGTGTTGGCCCTTAGCTCTGAGACCACCAGGGCAACATGAAGCGGGGGAACAGCCCGCGTTTGAATACTAGATGACACAATATCAATATTTGATGATCCATAATTAGCCAAATTTATTTTTCATCTAATTGGCCTCCTTTCGTAATTCCATCTTTTCAAAACAGACTATATAGCCAATTGGATACCTTGTAACATGTCATAGATATGTTACAAGAAATCCGATTGGTTGGTCTGCCTGTTCTGAACAGTGAATCAAAGACATCCTAGAAAAAATACGCAATTTAATCATACGAGCAAACACTACAGTGACATCAATTTTCCTATAAGTTTTCGCTTTAGTTTTTTTTTATATAATAACAAGTCTGAAACATTCTGAAAAATCACTAGACAGTCATTTTGAGGTGGTCTATAAATTGATACTGTGTATCAGTCGGTCTTATATGTAATGGCCTTTCTGTAAAATGTTGTTTCTGTGGGTATGAGATACGATTGAAACTACAGCCCTTTTCTCCTCTACTTTGTCAGCTCTGTTCATAAATCACGTCCACGGAAATGTGTTACAGTACAGTGAATGGTAACTATTCATGTTTTCAGATTGATGTCCGCCTCTTAGTTCTACAATTAACACTCTCTATTTACTGACCGCTTTGAAAACTGGATTTTCAGAGCCATTTAGAATCGATCTCACTTATACAGACTGATGTTGATAAAGGATGTGGATTTGCTCCTCTTTGATGTTCTTAGCTCATTAAAAACACTTAGGAAAACCCTGTGACATTTTGTTTTCGGTATTTGTTTGCTAACTTGTAATCTGAAGGAAGTCATGTTAAGACCACAGACAGATGTGCAGTCATGGCCTATACTTTCACTGTATACAATATCAAGGCGAATTACCATATGGAACCTCCACAGCAAACCAATCATGGTTATAGAAGATGATGTTTTCTATACTATGTAAAATGCGTTAACAACATAACATTTTGATTTTCTATCTAAGCATTTCCCTTGTACATAATAAGTAATGTTTCTGGTAGATGATTGATACCATAATTCATAATTTAATTAGGCAGTAGCCAGACATATGCAGGCCAAATTGTGCCACCGCATCCTAACTGTAAACCGAAACGCGTTTAGTTGTTTGTGATTAGGTGTTGACAAGTAAGTGCCATTTAAATTTTACCACGTGAAAATCCGTCAAATGTTTGACAAGTCTTATTTACTGTATAATTTTACTTTCCAAAAAAACGATTTAAGTAACCTACTGTCAAAAATACGATATTTTAAAGGTGCTTTTCCTTTTATTCACGCAGATTTATAATCAGTACAACATGACTCTCGAATGAAAATATAAACGTACGGTTTAACCCGGGTAAAAATATGTTTACCTGAGTATAAATGTTACTTGATCTGAACTGATTCGGGTTGATGATACACATTACACTTATTAAACATGATATTTTTCCATCTGCCATACTGATCACTGACAATCCATGGACTATCTTTTCTTTGGAGTTTTTCTATCCCAATATATTCACTAATCGTGCGGTGTTATTACAGCGGTTTGCTGGACAATTTAACGGTTAACAGTTTTGACTTCACTTAAAGCTAATTCAGCAACTCGGATAGCTCATCTAATTAGTCTGCCGCTGATAAGATTAAAGTGACCTGCTGGTTCCAGGAAAAAAGCTGGGAAATTACCCATCATTCTTTAGCTCATGGTCGAACTAGACTTTTCCGAAGACGACCAGGCCTGTACAAGAAACGAAAAGTGGGAAGTTTTATGAAGGTTTGCTGCATTAGTTTCCAATGCAGAGAAATGTGTTGTGAACGGACAAGATGGAATCTTTCCTGGGAGACTAATCGAGTTACCGCCAGCCATGAAATCAAATTCTATTTTCCATCACGCTTGCTAGGAAAAGTAACAAAAGAGTGAATTTCCTGAGTTTTTATCTCAATGTTTTCCCAACACCCTGAATTTGTGTGATATAATAACAGTCTACCGTTTTTTATACGATTTGAACGACATTTAGAAGTGGGGTAACATAATAACAACCAAATCTTTTTTTCTGGATAACCACTTCTTGTTCGTGATAGAACACAACGTTTCAATACATAACATTATATAGTGGTTAAAAGTTGAGCAGACATGGTCAAAATCTTGTGCATGAGAAGGGGATTAAATATAAATAACATAGTACCTGGTCAAGGTTTAAAACTAGATAACATAGTACCTGGTCAAGGTTTAAAACTAGATAAAGTAGTACCTGGCCAAGGTTTCATCGAGTAGATTACCAAGTTCTTACATACTTACATAGGTGTTTAAAATACAGGGATAAAGGTTCCAAAGTAACTCCTGAGTGCAATTAACTGTCTACAGTGGTATAAAATAATCATAGTTCGGCACCATACATGAAATTAAACTGGGAGTATTATGATTGAACTGGGAGTTATAAGATAAGGGGAGAATAAACATTGTGTAAAGTATGGGATGGATGGATAATTCCAAAAACAGGGATAAACTAGTGTGTCGCCATGACCATGGAGCTGTTAGGGGAGTAATTATTAGCTAACATAAGTACAAGTATAATTAAAGCTGTTACGTAACAGCGATACCAGTGTTCTAGCTGCTAACGCTAATGATGACCTCGATCCGAAGAGCTCGCCATTTTAATTCCAATTGGATATCTTCAGGTATAAATGAATTAAAGCCATTTTAATTTGTAAGCATATTTCTAAAATGGCCATTTCATGTTTATTTTTTCATCCTCAACACTCCAATCAGAAAGATTCCTCTGTACGTAGATTTCTAACATGAGCCAGCTAAATTTTATTAGCACTGAACACTGTTTTTACCATGGCCAGTGTAGATCATTGTTATAAATAAAATAATATATTTTGATGTAATGAGGTTCGAATTGATACAGTTATTGATTAGTTTTTTGTTTCGTATTTTTGGGGGGAGGGGGTAAATTTGAATATTGGATGTTGATGTGTGTAAGTATTGGTATGTGTTAAATATGTCTTCACTTTCTACAGTCAGTCTGCTCCAACAATGTAAATAAAGAAGCGAAAGCTGTACAAAATCTACACAATCCTAAAACATGCGTATCTATACGTACTAAGTAAATACACTACCTTTAAATAACCTTCAAACGACTGTCAACTTTACCTAAAAAAAATACCGAATGTTATTGTACTTTGACCGAACATATGTCGCTGGGCCAGTCCAGTGAGCCAGCATACCGCTATCCGATAGGCCTACTTTCTAACAGTACAATTCCAATGAAGATTCATAGATTTCGGATTTACTTTAGATCTATACTACAAATATCTTAACTGTGTCAACTTTCTGCTTAACAAATATAAATTTAACTGTGGGCTATCACATGATATGAGTTAAAACTATATATATTCAGCAATTCTACGATCGAATTAAACAATTCAGTTTGCCTTCCATTTGATTAAGCTATAGAAGTCGGCACACCAAAATAGACGGCTAAATTCAATTTAGATTTTCCAGATATAGTGTTAAAACATGTGGAGTTAGACATAAACTATCACATATGTGAATGTAGATCTAACCGTTGTGTGATATAAGTAAATAGTCTATAGCTAAAGTAGTTCTCAAGATACATCCATTTCAACAAATAGTTTCTCTCCCTTTCTCTACATGCACGGGTGAAGGAAAAAAAGTAACGTCATTTGCTTGGATTGAACCCAGACTGCTCGCGTAACAACCTAACACCTTTAACTGTTTTGAAACTTTTATCTCGCAAAATAGTATCTATACATAAACATAGAAGCGTATTTCAATGATCTGTTTCTGATATATATATTTTATAATTGATGAGAGAAAAATCTGCTTGCCTCCACCGGGATTGGAACCCGGGACCTTTGGGTTACAGGCCCAAAACTCTACCGACTGAGGTACGGAGGCTTACGACAGAAAGCGTCCCGAATTCTGATATATATGTATATACGTAACTACATGATGTTTTAAAAGAGTAAACTTTGGCAGTGAGGAATAAATACCTGGCCGTACAAACCAAGCAGAGAGTGTCGTTATTCATATTCAAATTTTCTTGCCTGACCGGGAGAAAGAAAGTGACGCAATCGGGCTATAGTTTATTGTTGCTCAGATACAAGCATGCATGGACAGTAACCCTTAGTGGAGAGGCTTACAGTTTTAAAACTCTGTACAATTATGTATATAACAATATATCAGAAGTGTGCCAATCTTTAGAAATATATTAGAAACAAATCATTAAAATACAATGCTATATGAATGGAAGTTTAAAAGTTTAAAACCAGTTAAATATCCGCTTCACAAAAAGCCATTTTGTGTAAGCGCCCATTTAATATAATGTCAAAGTCTTTGTTTTCCTTTAATCAGTTCCAGAGAGACATCGAATTGAACAATTCAGTTTGCCCAACATTTGATTAAGCTACAAGCCAACGCATCAAAGTAGACTGCCAAATTCAATTAACATTTTCCCGATATAGCAT
>JAUELC010280682.1:0-10052 GCA_031471745.1 Cryptochiton stelleri
CCCAAAACAATTTTTATTCAGTACGATCTGGAGGGGGTCCAGCGTGCTCTTCTTCTACTACTCATACAGTTAGTAAACTAAAACAGAATTATATATTTACTAGTAACGTATTGAGAGAATCGAGTTAACAAAACTGGATCTATTTCCAGCGAATTCTCAGCTTTGAAATTGGGTTCGCCGACTGGCTCTTGACAGTAATATATAACACACAGATTATGTCTCATATATAGTGAATAGCTATTGCTATTGCTAAAATTGATCTACGAAGTCTTCAGCTGAGCAGTCACTCTGATCGGATATTTGTCTGCGATATGTTTATGTTTTTATTTGGAATGTTTATAGAAACTATTAGGCCTATACCATCAAATGTCCAGATACCTTAAACTATTTCCATTCTGCTAAAAGGAAAATGCAAGTCAAGTTCAACCAGATTGTCACACTGTCCATGTGAAATTTTACAGATTTATCTCCATATTTAATTTATACAGACTTATCTCCATATTTCATTTACACAGATATATCTCCATGCTTCATTTGCACAGATTTATCTCCATATTCCAATTGCACAGATATATCTTCGTATTTCATTTGCACAGATATATCCCCATATTTCATTTGCACAGATATATCCCCATATTTTATTTGCACAGATATATCTCCATATTTCATTTGCACAGATATATCTCCATATTTCATTTGCACAGATATATCTCCATATTTCATTTGCACAGATATATCCCCATATTTCATTCCATATTTAATACGGCTGTGATCAGGACATGTAACAATTAAAACCATTTAAAATTATTGCGAATATTTCCAATCAATGAATGTGCAGACGACACTTATAGAAGTAGTTCCGGTAGGATCATTGTGTGGGTCAAAGTTCAAGGCTGTCAGCGATGTAATGTCGTAATGAAATAAATGTTATTTTAACGGCAGTGAAATACAAATTTTATGAGTGAACGAAATCCTGGTATTTCACCTATATATAAATAATAAACTGAAATATGTGACTGCAATTTAATTAAATGTAAACCGGAGACATGAACAACCAACCCCATCGTGACGTTTTCTCAAGTCATCGATCCAGTCTAAACACCTGTTGGTTCCATTCTCAAAACAATCAGAGTTGATCTACACAATGTTTGCAGATTTAGTCTACATTTATGTAACAAACTGACTCAACACCTGATAATAGAATATTTACCAGAATAAGAGATGACAGAACCAGTTATTATTGAGACAATTTCATCATATTCGGGAATGGGGTTTTATCTGCTATATTCCACACTGAAACATTTGAAGACATTGTTGACCTCTAGCCATACACTTCAAGATTCCTGCTTTTTATAACTGATAACAAAAAGCGGTTAACATGGCATAAAACTGACAAGTGTGAGTACTTCTTCCTTTAATGCACCGATGTACAGCCGCTCTGAGTGCCCCTTAATGTGACAGAATCCAGTAAAATTGTTCATATATTATCAAATCTTGCATCATATTAAAACAAAAGTTCAGTTTAACAGAAGACAAGTCAACAAACGTATGATCACTATCAGCCCACGGTGTGTCTATCTGGTGTTTCACGCCGCATGCACTTACGGTATAATGATTGTTACAGTTATAAAACAATTGGAACCAAAGACCACAGAAGTTACAGTTATTAAATAAGACACCATATAACTAATGTACATCCACTATGAATGCTTTAATTAATCTGATTAAAATCAGATCTCACTGAGCTCCCCGTATTGTATTGTCGCTATAGTAGATCTGAGGACATCGTGTAGCAAACAGTGTCGATTGGTTGACCAATCACAGAGCCGCTTACCAACATTGGTAAATGCCTGTCTGGGTATTCCCCTTGGGACTGCCCTGGCGAACAAGCGTAATCAAGTATCTGTGCTTATCACAGCCTCATGTTAACTAACTTTTTATTGGACTATTTTAACAGTATGAACCCCACAGTACCTGAAGTCATTAAGCATCGTTTACTATAGGATTACCTCATATCTACATGGCGACAATTACAAGACGGAGAGCTAATATAGATCTGATTTTAGTCAGATTGGCTTCTTGGTTGAACAGAATCTAGTAATTAAACGTTGCATCATATAAAAGATAAGATCTGTATAGATAAGTCGCCAAACCTATGTTTAATATCAACTTACTTGTTTTCTGCTTCGTGTTTAACCTGTTTATCTGCACTTACGGTATAATGTTTATTATTGTTATGCAACACACAGAGGCACCTGAGTACAAAGATTGTTGGGTCGTTGGAGTTCTTAGAACACACCATAGGCAGTGTCATAAGCACAGGACGAAGCTTCCCTGGGCATCAACCAATCAAACTACTCTATTTATATTCCGTATGCCCTTGTTTGGAGGCAGACTACGTCATTCTTGTGCATTTTAACCATATTTACATTTGTTAAACATGTTAATATATATATGTCAGCATGTTTACCTCGTGTTGGTGGGTGGTCACAGGACAGGACAGGACAGTCGCATATTTATCAGTAAAATAAATGGATTTTATTAGGTCATAATAGTTCAAATATACACCTTTATTATATTGACTGACAATCCTTATTTAATTCCAGAGGACAGATGTGAAAGTGTCTAAGCGGGGGTGAGTTGTCTCGATTGATTTAGGTACTCAAGTTCATTTTTGAAATTATGGCCTTATTCAAACAGACTGATGGAACATAAAGGTTGAGTTTTTGAAATTGTCAGTGAACGTAGAGTTTGAATTGATATAAATAGCTGACACACCAATGTTAGGATAGAATAGTTTGATAATAGTTGAGATTAAACTGGTTTTAGTATGGGATTAAATCGTCTAACAGTTTCAGCCTGTGTAGTTCTTGTGATTATTTCAACAGGTAAAACAGGTACGTTTATGATTAAATTGACACTGTTGCCCGAAACGTAGACATTATTTTTGTTATTACAGAATCACATGAGTTATAGATATTTTTCTCAAGAAATGTAATATTACCTCCAGAATTGGAGGTTAATTGAAAGTTTAACAAAAACTCAAAATTCTGTGAAATTCTACCAGAATATTGAAATGAGGAGGTGTCAATCAGCTTTCAGTTATCTAATTCGGGCATAGCTATACAAACGTTACTTCATGTCAACAGTTATTAACCCAGTTCAATACTTCGTTAAATCGCGGATATTAGAATTTGTTGATAAAATATCATGTTCACAGACAGTGTCACTTCAATATGTGTACACTTTAATACAATAATTATGTGGTATATAATTCCAAATATTTGTTTTTGTAGGCTGAATTCGTATATAAACAGAAATGTATGGCGTTGCTTTGAAATAACAATACCTATTTCCAGTGATTGTGAATAATTAAATGAAAACCACATGAAATCCTATTATAGCATGACCTTCCTTATTCCATTTTTAATATTGATCATTAGGAATATTGCTACCTCTGACGAAATAGTTGTGAGATAAAACATATGTCTTATTTCCTTAATCACGTTGGGAAATACAACATTTAATATTTTTTTATTTTTTATTTCCACAGTTACTAGCTTCAGTTTGAGAATGGAACCCAACCTTCCAAAACCATTTCCGGCTCACCATGAATCATCTGTTCGAAATCACGTGGTTTCCAGACGGTCAACATCGGAGGAACAATGTCCGGGTTTCCGGCGAATAATAGAACTTTGTCCGGTTATCACCACAGACGGATTATGCGCTTTCCTTCCTCCGGCCTGTGAGGAGTTAATTCTGCGTCGACACATGATTCGACACGCTCGACACAGAGGGCTGGTAAGGAAGTTCATATCTTTAAATAATACTACAATTGTTATAATAAGGGTTGCAGCTTAACCCTATTATTGTTATTTTTCCTGCCGATTTAAGTTTGTTTCCTGATTTGTCTCCTGGTTAATTATGCTGTCATAAGCTGACGGAATATACAATCTTTAGTCTCTGTTTATTGGCGGTCGTAATCTTTTAAGTTGTACATGGTCCCTGATGTTGATGTTAAGGGCTTTAGCGTTCTGAATCACACGAGACGGGTGCTTCTCCAATCAGTTCACAAACTTCCTCCATACTTTTAAAATTGTTATAACTTTTTCCAAAACTTTGTTATTATTTTATATTCCTTCTAATCTTTGTACGTATATAACCAAGACTTTAATGTTGGTTTATTATATACTTGATAAAGATAACTAGTAACTGCGTCGAAACGTCGTGTGGACTAATAAAGAAGTTTGATATCCATAAATCTGTGTTCTAGATTCTAAATTCCACATAAAGAAACATTATTTCATTATGGGTATCATATATTGTATCTTGTTTGAGGCTTTATGACAAAGCATGTTTGCCATACTTGAGACAATAACGTTGGAAAGTATTATATTATTTCGGATGTCTTACCGGGTTTAAGCCTAAATTTACGTATTGGAAATAAGAAGCAAGGCTTGTTGGTAATATACATTGTCCATATTCCGGGCAATTTGTTTCGCAGGTTCGAAAGCCGGATCTCAACTAATTTTCGAAAGTTTTCCATTAACTTTTATCCCAATCATGAATAAATCCCAATTTTAATCGACATTTCGGCTCAAGTTTGGTATAATATTGCACGATTTTCTTACAGACCAGTCAGCCGGCCTGTGAGTTTTGGGACAGATTTAAAGATCACATTTTTTTTAGGAATCGGTGAGTTTTATGTATTCTTGTCGGCAATATAACTGGCATTGTTTTATTACTTAATATCTGTTGTTGGGGCCAAATATTTTTCTTTCTTTCTAACAGTGTTTTGTTTGTGTTTTTAAACAGAACATAAGACGTCGTCACAAATCACCATGACGAGATGACAGAACTACTTCCTGTCAACCATATTGAGCGACGGAGTTGTAAGATATTTCTTCGTATTGTTCGTCTATCGCAATCTGGTGGACTATGGGGGTTCGCATAGTCAGTGTTATCACATAATAAATAGGTTGATGTCCGTATTCCAGACAGACGACACAGAAGTGCGGTGATATGGACAGATCTGTTCTGTGAACAGCCATACAATCTTGCCATGATTTCGGCCAAGAGAAAATCACGACAATTGAAATAAGTGACCTGACGGACTTGTACTATCTTAAAAGGTTTTATTGATGATGGTCATATTGCAGGTTACTCTAGATATATTTGAATCTCAGGGAAGAGTTGTCGGAAGCTGTGTACATTTTGATGTTGCCTCGATGACACATTTCTATTCAACTTTTCCGTTACATTAAAGTGTAATGGAAGCTTTAGCTATAAAGTACGTGTTTTCTTGCATTATATTTTGTGACTACCCAAGAACAAGGTCAAACATTAAATACGGAAAATGAAGATTATATAAACGTTCATTTCAATCTTAACTGAATGCCGATATGTTTTAAATATTTAAAACGCAATTAACATGTGTTGAAGACTTTTTAATGTGATAAAACATTGAACGTTTTATGGATCATTTTATAGTTTTGAAATCTCAAGATGTAATGTTTTTATTAATATTTCATTGACTATCATTATTACAGTTTTCTGTTTTACATTGTTGATCCAAGTGTACATACCATTGTATTTATAATGTCGTCACTACTCTATATATACGCTCTACATATCAGCGTCCATTACATCGTAGTCACGGCCATAAGCCGGAAGAATGTCTAACATTGGCTTATAAAAATTGACAAAAGTTATATTTTGATTGATTGCATTTCTTATTTAAAAATGCCGTATTTCATTAAACCGATCCGTCTTTGGGAAATCGGTTAGTTTTTATCTTGGCACTGAAATATAAGAACTGACAGGAAAGTTGTTAACGTTGTACATGCGAAAATGTTATAAATCCTTAACTGAAGCCAGTAAAGTTATTGTGCCTCCTGAATAAAGTTGATCCGGGGTCAGGTAGATTGGTTATATCTAGTGACTCGGTGACCCATGGCAAACTGTTTTTACATAATCTAATCCGGCTTTCCTCAGGGGTCCATACTGGGGCCAGTGCTTTTCTTGTTGTATGTTAATGATCTCCACTTGTGGCTCGTTTTGCGGACGACAGCAAATGTTTGCGAGTTTTTAAATATGTTCAAGATTGACAAACTCTAAGTAAATGTATATCAATCAATAAAATGACATAATGATTGGGGTCTTGTTTTTAACACAAATAATGTTACAATATTTCAATTCAATCAGCAAAAATACCTTTGACTTATTATAAAATGTTCTCTGTTCCTTTAATATGGACACAAATGATTAGTGATCTGGGATCACAGATAGCATCTGATTTAGTATGGGATCATCAGGTGAATAAATGTGTTAACACGACCAGACAGATGCTGACTCTTATTGAAATCATTCCATCACTAATTTAATGATATATTATATCAACGAATATACCATTATATGCAGGTCTTTTTACGTCAATTAATTTACATGTTTAGTGAATATTTGTTTTCTACTTTCGTGAAGTTTTGGTAAAAAAAGCCTATATACATGTGTCTAAGTTGACACAAAGGCCATGCTTCAATATTTCGAATTGTTTGACCACATAGATTAAAATAATAAGAATGACTTTTAACAAAAGTTACTTACTGAGTCTACTAAATACATTGGAAGTTATAATGCTGTTGTATAAAATAATCAGCATGATCAGCGGGTCTATCAAGTGTCAAATTTTGTTGCCGGGTGAATTATTTGTTGGTTTATTAATGAATGTTTCTCTAACAGAAAAAAAACATAACTGATTACCATGAATTCCATCACAGTCTGAACTTTGGCGGGAATGTTTCTGTGAATGGTGTCTTCTGTCAGACATAAGACTACAGAATAAAGTAAGACTTTAAATACAGATATCAAAATATTTTAGTTGACATAGGCCAAACATTCTTTACATTTATGTTACTAGTACACCGCAGCACATTGTGATAGTCTATCGAGGAATATTGATCTGGACGAGTAACAACTGTATTACAGTGATATCACAGCCTAGTTCATGGGACCAGCCCCACTCATTCTCGTTCTGGTTAAATGTTTGTCAAACATCACAAGTCTGAGTCACAGTCCACAGAGATGTGTCATCAGAAGTCAGCTGTCGGGTGATTTTCATGCAGAAAATACCTTCATTAATTCGAACCACGAGGTGAAATTTGTTGTGTGTTTGTACAGAAGGTAAGAGCTCCGAGTATGACTCATGTCCCTTTATAATCATGACCGTATGGTGATTCCCAAGAAAACGCAAACTTGCTTCGTATCTATCGCTACTGATAGATCTAGGCTTCAAAAGGGCACGGATTCGATCCACTGTGTAAGCATGCACATTTTTCTATATATACATTTATAATATTGTGATACAGAAGTGCGGTATTATCTACAGATCGTGTTCTGTGAAAGGCGATACAATATTGCCGTGATTTTGTTAATAAAGCAATGTAAATATCAAAGCACTTTAAGAAAGAAACTTGGACAAGAGAAAATCAAGACAATTGAAATAAGTGATCTGACGGACCCATCTTAAAAGGTTTTATGGATGAAGGTCATATTGTAGGCTCCTCTAGTTATCTTGGAATCTCATGAAAGAGTTATCGGAAACAGTGTTCATTGTTATGTTGTCTCGGTGACACATTTCTATTCAACTCTTCCGTTACAATAAAGTGTATGTGGAAGGCTTTGGCTTAAGTTCGTCTTTTGTTAGATTATATTTTACAACGACCCAAGAACAACGTCTAACATTAAATACGGAGAATAAAGATTGGGTAAACGTTCGTTTCAGTCTAAACTGAGTGTCGATATTGTTTTTAATATTTAAAATGTTAAACATATTTGTTGTAGACGTTTTAGTGTGATAAAACATTGAACTTTTTAGGGATAATTTTATACTTTTGAAATCTCAAGATGTATATTTTTATCAATATTTTATTGACTAGCATGTATTGATTTACATTGTTGATTGTTATCCTAGTGTACATAGCATTGTATTTATTATTTCGTCACCACCCTATATACATACACATCTCAGTGGTAATACACCGTAGTCACGGCCATAAGCCGGAAGAATGTCTAACATTGGCTTTTTAAAATTGAAAAAAGTTATATTTTGATTGCGGATTGCATTTCCTATATAAACATGACGTATTTCATAAAACTGATGCGTCCGTAGGTTAGTTCTTATTTTAATACTGAAATGTAAGAAATGACAGGAAAGTTGCCAACGTTGTACATGTGTACAAAATGTTATAAACCTTTCACTGAATCGTAAATAAAATTCATCCGGTAGTGGAAGAACACATTCACCATATCCAGCATGGCTTCGGGTAGATTGATTATGTTTAGTGACTCGGTGACCCATGAAAAACTTTTATATAGTCCTTCCTGGTAATCTTCAAATATTGCCCGAAACTGAACAACTGGTAGTCGCCGAGGAAGAACATTCTGATTAGCCACCAGTACGGTCCGGCTTTTCTCAGGGGTCCAATATTAGGCGTTCCACCCCGCCCTGTCTAACTGTCAGATCAATTTAGTCACCGATATAATCTCAGATTGATTATATGGGGAGTACCTATATCTCAGTCGGCAGAGTTTGACCATGTAAGACAATGGATCAGGATTCGAATGCAACCTAAACACCTGATTCGTTATAGACTCCAACCAATTAGAAGTCATCTACACAATGTCTGCAGGTTAAATCTACATTTATTTACCAAACTGACTCAATGGAAGACCTGATAATAGAATATTTACCAGAATAAGTTTGTTTGTTTGTTCGTTTGATTTGGGGTTTTACGCCATACTTAAGGTTATTTCACTCATTGGACGGCTTGCCATCCCAATTGGTGAAGAAAACCACCCCCGACACCACTGGCAACAAACAATGACAAGATACAAGACAATCACAGGACATTACAGGACGCCACAACAGCTTAGTGTTGCCCCTTAGCTCTGAGTACACCAGGGCACCACCAAGCTCCCTACAACCGCCCGCTTCCAAAATAAGAGATTACTGAACACGTTATTATCAAGACAATTTCTTCATATTCGGAAATGGCGCTTCATCTGCTATATTTCAAACTGAAATATTTGAAGAAACCAAGTACTTGTTGAACTCTTGGAATACATTCTGTGAATGTACAAAATACTCTTCAAGATTCTAGTTTTTAATATCTGACAGCAGCGAGCGGTTAACATGACATAACACTGGCAAATGTGAGTGCTTCTTTGTACTTTAATGCAACGATGTACAGCCGCTGTGAGTGTCGCTTAATGTGACATATCCAGTGCAATTATTGATGTATTTTCTAACGTTGCATCATATTAAAACATAAGGTCACGTTAAAATAAGACAAGCCAAGAAACATTTGATCAATATCGACCCACGGTTTTTCTGCCCACTGTTTAATAGCGTAGGCCTACTTACGATAGAATGTTTATTATTGTTATACATCTCTTGAATTCCATTGTAGAACACAACAGTTGCAGAGACAAAATAAACCACTCCAAAGGCAATGAATGATAATAAAACGGCGACGCCACCCTGGACAATGGAAGTCACTTTAGATGAAAGCTTTGCTACATTGCCAAATATATCTATATTGCAAACCACTATTGAGAACTTATGCAGTACAAATAGTGACGTATATGATATTCTTTCTGGTCTCCACACTCGTAAGGCTTTTTAATAAAAGCATCTTGAAGCTATTGGCACCGCAATTACCAGCACCTTTAACCATTCTGTTCAACCGCTCCATAAATATTGGAGATGTTCCAGACATCTGGGAACGCTCTAGCGTCATACCGATCCATGAGGAAGGGAGTAAAAACTATCGACCACTGTCTTTAACCAGCGCAGTATGAAAAGTATTTGAAAGATGTATCCATAAGCACTTATTTAATTATTTATTCAATAATAACATCCTCACGTCTTTCCAATCGGATTTTGTCGCTGGCGATAATACTGTTTATCCCATAAATGAGTAAATTTCAGTGTAATACAGCCATGAGATAATTATTTGATATCCCACATGTGGGATACAGCTTTCCCACGCTGT
>JAUELC010280693.1:0-10052 GCA_031471745.1 Cryptochiton stelleri
TCCCAATATGGCACTGTCGACTAACTCGCTGAATGAGTTCTAACAGGACTCACATGAAGCCTTGTAGTTTTAATAATGAAGGACTATTCTCTCACAAGATTAAATGCTCATTTCTTTCTCCAGAAATACACGAAACATTTTACCATTTGTGTTTGTGTACAAAAAAACATCATAACCTCAGAAACATAATATTCATATACCGGAAAATTTTTTGCTTGTTACCTGTCCGGTTATAGGCCTATTAATACTATGCAAGATTTATGTTATGAGTTTATATCATATTTATTCAGGGAAAATACAGTGGCTATAACTCCATTACACATAAAACACAATGCTTAAATAGCTTAGGGAACCTAGACTCAGACCAGACTGTAATTCCTTCCCTTTATGGCTACAAATAATCATTGTAATATAAGACGTCTTCTCTGATTGTAGTAATGCCGGTAGATACTGATTGTCATTGCCACGTAGGGAATGGTTCATCATGTTAGAGAGGCGTCTATTATGAGCCTCTATCAGCGCCTTGTCGAGGTAGTCGGCGAGCCATCCTGTCGCGATCGATCACAGAATTCAGGCTTTCTTGGCAGTTTCTTTAACCTCCATTGCCCTGTCCCGTGGGTCCGCCATCTGGCTCTTTATACAAGCACCAGTTATTAGTGGTCCGTGTTCCAGAGTAAATTGTCTCGTCCTGTGGGAAGCAGACTCGCATAGCTCACCGCGATCTGATCAGAGTAACCGCGTTATCAGGCGCGGATTCTACCGTCTTCGCGGTCAAGATAGACTGATGATTACGGCGTTATGAGCCCAACTCCAATACATCATCTCGAAGATAGTCTTAGATTATCCCTCAACAGGCCTTATTAGATCTTCTCTTTCCATACGATTGAGTTCGGCTTTTTTTATCCTGTCTCATACGTACGACGATTTTGTCTTCAGTTGTCAACAGTTCTTTCCGTGGGGCATAGGCCTACCCAAGTGAATAAAAGTGACGATAGCCAATGTACCAATGTTCGCTATGTTATATAACACTGATCCAATGGATGCATATGTATATATTAGGCAGATGATTGTGCCCAAAAATACAAATAAAGTCTATAATTTTTTAAAACTATTGAAATATGTTTCATTCAAAACCAAGCAAAATATGGCTGTTTGAATTAAGAAAGGACATAAACTCTTTTTAAATTAGCCTTTTCAGATTCTCACAAATGTTGTTTTAGTCAAAGATATTTTTGCAATTTTAGTTTTTGCGTGCTATTCAAGAGACTATATTTGAGATTTCCTGTAAAATAATCGACCGAAAACAATTCAATCGAATTATTTTATTGGTATTTATTTATTTTTATAGGATAACTCCATGTACTAGCTTACCAGAATATTTAACTTTCGCAGTACGATTAATTGTAAATCCTCAGGAAGTCATTTAAAAGGGAAATGTAGAATGCTGAAGCCGTACGGCTGTTTATTCCGGACCACAATACAATATTGCGTTTATCTGATTGAAGGCCATTTTAGAGCCAAACTAACGACATATCTTTATGAAATCTATTTATATTTTATCTTCTATTTTGTTATGTTTTCAAAATATTTACGTTACATTTTTTACATAATGTTTTTTCTATTACAGGTTAACACCAACAGCTAACAGAGATTTATATGACGTTTTACATAACTATGTCCATGGGAGAGGTACAGAATTAGAGAGCATGAGGCGAAAATTAGAAGATCTGAAAATTACCTACTCAGATTTCCTTCAGATTACAGCCCACCAAAAGAAAAAACTTGTATATAGGTGAGTTATAAATCCAACAATGACAACAGAGAATTGGAGAGAGTTTTTATAATTATTTTTGATCTAAATAGCAATGCTTGAAATATAAGTATAGTACAATAGCCAGCTAGACTATTATATTATAGCAAGGTGACTACTCCAAAGAAAGACGAAAAATTAATTTTCACTCAATATTTCGGTTTATTGTCAAACCGTCATCTTGGTAGTACAGACTTTACTATCTTAAGCTTGTCTGTGGTATTTATAACACTGGATTATTATGGATTACATGTTCTGTTTATTCAGATAGCAACATTTCAGTACAGTTCCTAAGACCGTCCGTAGACCGGTGATAGCGTTATGCTTGTTAACGGTGCTTCAAACTGTATACCGAAACGTCGATACCTAAGTAAACAGAAGTTGCAATCCATAATAATCTTGATTTCTTATCTTTAATATCCCAACTTGAAAACGTAACACATTACCCCTAGTGTACAATGTGTCTCAATATATTTTATCTCATACAGTTAACAATAACATTGAAACATACGGTTAATATTTCACGGCACATTATTATAAGGACGGACAAAAGATCTTACTTTGGTGCAATTGTTACTCAAAAGGTCAATGAAAGCCTTTCTGTAATATCGCTAATTTGCCAACGGTTTACACCACCTAAATGTATTCTGATGTGTTCTCCAAACAAGTATTTTTTTTTCCACAGTTGTCGATTTAGAAACAGTCGATGCACCGCGGAGGATTTTAGGCCTACTTACACTGATCATGGATTGTGTTATACTTTTACCTTGAAATATGACCGGTCATATTTTGTAAGGAAAGCAGGTAAAGACAAATAGATGATCCGAGTTGTCATAATTTAAAGTTGCCTAACATAAACACAGTTGATATAATGGATTGATTATTTTTTAAATAATACTATGAAATTTGTAATATATATTTTTTTAAATCTGGAACTTGTGATCTGCAAGCGTGTCAGACTCATGGTTATGAGCATCTGGAATATAGGCTTTATAAATTTTCAAAATGGGGATAGGGTATACACTGTATAGTATCAGAGACCTTAGTTACAAAGGTTTAAAAAGTTATTTGCACAAGATCATATTTACGTTTATTGTTTGATACTTGGTTTAGGTCCTGAATCCGGATTGTCCCTCTTGCTTAATGTGGAGCAGTATGAATACTTACTAGGTCCTAAATCCGCTGTCGGGATCAAAGTAGCAGTACATGATCCTAACGTGTTACCATCCATGAGAGCTGACAGCCTCCATGCTAGTGTGGGTTCCCGGTCTTCCCTGGCCATATCAAAAATACAGGTAAATGAAATATGTACTTTTGCCGTTATTAGAGATTGATTGATTGGTGTTTAACGTCGTGCTCAATATTAAACATTTCACGGCGATGTACTTCTAACAGAAAACAGAAACACCAGTTCAACTCAACATAACCATAATGTAGATGGTTATTTGTAAATACTCGGTTAGAAAAATAATATTCCCCCACAGCTAACAAGATGAGTACTGTATAAAGCATACTGCGCTTTATCAAAAGGCTTTTGCTGTTATTCTATTTCATTATACGTTTGTGGTGAATGTTGATATATGAACAATAAAGAGGAACAACTAAATCAATTGCTATCATTGAATAGCTTTTTGGTAGGTTTGAAGGACAACATGAATAATTTCGTAAAACATTAAAGCAAAAGCGGTTCTACCATATTTTGAAGGAAAAAAAAATGATTGTTTAGCAACTAGAGAACATTGTAATATTGTCCGTGCCATAGCACGAATAACCGAAAACATCAATGTGAAATGTGTGAAATTTAAGGCATATCTGTGTTCATATACAAATAGTTTTGAATGCGCCATCACGACCGCAGATAGCAATGGAACCGGATTGTCGGTGAAGGAATGGATGAATTTGAGTACTTTTTTTGGGGGAAAAAAGTCGCTGGCATAATGTACCTTTAATGCCACGAGTTAGTTGCATTGTGCAAATTGTGCCCGTGTTCCTTGGGGAATAATGATCTGTTTTCGAAGCGCCTTTCCGTCCCTTCTGGCTCTTCTCCAATGAATACATAATTAGATCAGCGGAGATTTCCCTTGTTCCAAAGCGATTGCGTTAAATTGGAATCCATTGATTCTCATCTCCCACATTACGGTTTCCTCTTCACACTTAACTACAGTACTGGAGTTAGAACTCTGAGAAAATTATCTAAACAATTGAGAGATTAACAAATTAACTACGAGAAGAAACTTGTATAACAGAGAGCTTCCTTAAAAACGAATTTCACGGCTTCCTGTAGTCGATCAGTGAAAGGCATGGGACTACAATTGTCAATAGCAAACCTTTCATAGAAAAAAATGGTGTTTCAGGATTTTCTGAAGAATTATTATTTGAGATATTTTTTTATAATTTTCTTTGTATTCCACATTGCAACAAATAATGGATATAGCCATTATTATCAATAACAAAATCACAATATTTGTTTAATAATGTGATTTAGGATTAATGTAAATTTTCGTTCATTTCAAGTTTATACACCTTAGATGTCTACAAAAGCTTGAAATGTTTATTATATTATGGCGGAAGTAAACTTCCAAAGAACTTTTTCTATAGCTGATAGAATATTGTTTGGAAGGCTGAGTTTGTCTATGGATAGATGCAGATATGTATACATATATACACTATTGGTTAGAGTTCGGAAAGCATTCTATCATGAGCCCCCGTACCTCAGTCGGTAGATTGTTTGGCCTGCAAGCCAAAGGCCCTGGGTTAGAAACCCTGTGGAGGCAAGCAAATTTATCTCTCTTCATTTATAAAAAATATATATATTTATACCATTTTATAGTTGAACATATTTACAAACATGATAATGAGAATAGGTGTTGTGAATTTCCAAGTGTCAATTTTATATTTGGTTTACACTTTTCTGATTACTGCAAAAAGCGTTTGACGATAAGCATTAGGGTATGGGGCATTTCGTAAATACAAGCACTGTATGTAAATGTTGCTGAGCATAAAGGATAAAACGTTTTTCTTCCATAACTCTGACAGGATGATACTTACTCCTATTGAACAACAAGAAAATACAATTTGTTAGAATATCTATTGTATTGAAAATGAACCTTATACGTTTGTCTTTTCAGTTTCGAGATTTACCTGTTCCATATGGAGAATGTTTGGAAACAAAAGGGAAAGTTCGTGAGTTTGAACCAAAGAACCCCTGTAGTCTCCAATGTGAGAACCAATATGCCATTGAAAAATGTAATTGTTCTTTATATCAGGCTGCACCAAAAAGAGGTATGTCACTCAATTCGTGTCGTTATATTTATGTAATTTATCAGTTTTCGTTTCTTTTTCCTTGGAGATTTGAGTTCTATTATTTCGGTTTATGTTAACATATTGTGACTGAATCCCATCATAATTATACCCGAATGTATATACCCAGACAAATATGTACTGTTATTCAACATAAAAATGTATTTGTGTTCGATTATAAAATCATTCTTGCCTTGTGTATATGATAATTTAAAAAATATGTCCAGTTATTATACACGACTGTAGTTAAAGCCATCATGCTGCATTCAATAGAAATTCTCGCTCTCTAATATACGGGCAACTCCATCACTCTTGCTCGCTGGTCTCCATTTTGAAATATTGTATTCTCAGACGACCTCTATTATCACATGACCTCTAGCTAATGCAATCGGCATTCTTTCTCGAGCTAGCTTGAATAATATATATGGTAAGCCGTCGATCATCCAATAGAAATCCAATATAGCTATCATTATTTATCTATAAACCACAAAGCACGTCAAAGCAGAAATGTTATAAGCAGATTGATACCGCGGCTGATGTGGTCAGATTCTAGCCATTCTCCCTCCCTGCTTAAATTGAGGCATCAAGACCCAATTTATTCCGTGGACGCTAAATAGAGCTCCAATTAATATGAAACCGGCTCCAAAGTACTTGCAATATGGTTAAAAAAAACTCTGCCGCCATTCTTTAATTGAGTGATTAAATGTGTTTTCATTATGGTACAGCTAAACCTTTATAAAAAGCGATGAACATGAATTATTACGTAACATATTTGTGTGTAGCGACGTTCACGGTGCCAATATGATTGGTTTTGTACGGCCAAAACAAATGTCCCAGATTTGTTTCCCTCGTGATTCTTTCAATGATAGATTTATTGGCATATATTGATCTATATTGATCCATATTAATACCTAAGATAACTGATTGCCAAGCCGACAACGCATGAAGACGCAACCATATTAAATTAATAACAGAATAATATATGCTGACAATGTGTTTAAAATAGCTATTCTTTAAAACATATTAACACTATATATGTATAAATATGTATGTGTGTGTCTGTAGTAACTGTGTCTAAGGCAGCATCTTGATTAACTGAAATACACTCTGAAACTCTGGAGATAAATATGTATGTCTATACTCTTCATTTCTCAGGAGAGGCTAACATAGCCGAATGTTCTGTCGAGGCTGCATTCATGTGCGTTGGAAGAATTGGAGGTAAATTGCAAATACATCTGACGTCGTGATTGTCTTTATGTATGTTATTTGATACATATTTTGGCAAATTGCAGCGTACCTTGTTGGTTTGTGACAACACTACAACCATTTTTGAAAACAGAGAGTATATTCCGCTTGTTTCTTATCGTCCAAAGTATGGTAGTAATGGTATTGCAGTTTGTTTTATTGTTTTAAACATTGATACTAACACGATCTTCAAGGTATTTATA
Organism: Cryptochiton stelleri; assembly: GCA_031471745.1. Taxonomy (NCBI): domain Eukaryota; kingdom Metazoa; phylum Mollusca; class Polyplacophora; order Chitonida; family Mopaliidae; genus Cryptochiton; species Cryptochiton stelleri. The sequence goes on from JAUELC010280693.1 coordinate 6,559, forward strand.
ATCGGTTTCTCTATGGCTACAATGCGTGTACAAGTAACAATGCTCAGAAACAGTTTCTGAAGGAATAAATAGAGCAAGGAGTCTATTCACCAGGGTACAGCCTTAAGCTATTAGCTTTGTGCCTAGATGTACCCCACACGATCTACTCTGACCCCTTAGTCATCCATCACCACAAATCCCATATTAGTTCTAATGGATCTATTGCCAAGCCGATGGTGAAGCCGAGAGTGGAATGAAGTCGGTTAAGTTAGTACCCTAATAGCTGAACATATATCACAACTCTTGATACTTCAACTAATAAACTAAATTTGATATACAAGACAAGTTGTTTGTGCTATATTACAGATGTTCACATTAAAAAATGTTTTGTTTCTGTTTATTTTGTGTACGATTTGTTTCATGTATTTAATCGTAATCGTAATTAACAACAATTTTTGAGAAGAAAAAAATCGTATTTGAAAACTTAAAGACAAATATTTTATATGAGTTAGTTTTCCTCGTCACTCTTGTTTTCTTGCGAAATAAAGCTTCATATGCTCTCAGTCTTATTTCAAAGATTGCTCGTTTTATTATTAAATAATTTTAGTGTCGTTTAAAAAGTGAGCATCACCAGTATTTTCGTTATTTTGAGATAACTCTTTGTTAGAACCTATACTAGTTTAGAGAATTGAGGCCCGCCCTTGAATGGAACGCGACCATCAGAGTCAGGCACCAGATCACCTGCAGTAAATACCGAAAAACTAGACCACCCATCCAACCTGTCTTCTTTTTATTATGAGGACGAAATATGTGCTAACAGTTTGTATTAAATAATGAACAGAAAATGTGTGTTAATAACACAGGGGATTTTTCAAAATCTATTTTGAAAAATTAGGTAACAACAATTTTATGTCATCACCATTTGTGTTACCTCAATTGTTGGCAAGCACACATACATAATTTTAGGTCTTCAAATATGTTTGTTTTTGCTTTTTATTCTGAAAACGAGACATTTTCTCAGATAACTTACTTTTTGAAATAGTTTATTTAATCATCTTAACGGTTAAGATTTTTTTTTTACAGGTGCTCGGAGACCGAGCCAGAACTGTTCGTGTTTACCGCCATGTGATCGTACAGAGTATGATGTACAGCTCTCCCATGCCATGATGTCCGCATATTCCGCTGAGAGTGAAGTACGCATGCTCCACGATCATAGCACTCTCCAGCGGGAATTTCGAACAGCACGTGATATTTATCAGCGTCTAGATGAAGAAATATACAGATACGATCTTATGATTCTGACCAACTTATCAGACGGGTTGCGATCTAGTTTGCACTATATGAATAACCTTAAACAGGTAAATTACTTTGTGGTATCATAATAAACAACCTAAATATCCACTGAATCAAATTATCAAATATCATTCAGCCATTAAAGAATTATATTTACATACATTTTGTACTTTTATTAAAATTTATAATTACTTTTTTATATATCGTTTTATGAATGAAGAGAGAATTGTTTGTTTTTTTTAAATATGTATATAATTGAATATTGTACTCAAAAAATAATTGAAATCATATTGCTTTACATGGTTAATCAAAATCCCTACGTACTGTTACCTATGGAGAAGATTGCATAGAGTGTTACTGTCTGTTTCTAGGATATGAATAATTATGATGATGGATTTGATCAGGATTTGGCCGAGATGCGAAACGCTCTAAATACACTGAATGAGACGGTGCAAGAAACATTTTCACAATTTGACAAGTCCACTCACGTGTCATTTCTAACCTTTGCTCATCAACTCAAACCACCATTGGAAGAAATTATAACATACGAGGATCTGTCGGAGAATCTACACACACAATCATCTACACAGGTCATCCGTAAAAAGCTCGGAGAAATTTTGTCAATTTTAGAAAAGTTAACATTGAAATCGTCAACGTCCCTACCGGTGACTTCCGAAATAACCAAAGGTGTCAACAGTTTTAGAGAAGAAATTCTTAAAGGATATGGCCAAAAATATCGCGAATTCCGTGACTCCAAAATGTATTATGACGTCACAACCCAAGTGCTCTTGAACTTCACAAACTACATTAAGGACAGTTTATGGGAACAGTACAAGTTTGTGAAAAATGCCACGCAAAAGCCTGACTTCCAGTTTATTCATGTGAAAAGGAAATTAAATGATTTCTTCAGGGCAATCCGACAACTGAAAACGAAAAATGTTCCTGATTTGGAGAAAAATCTTGATGAGTTTTTCAAGTTATATGTCAGTCATCGGACCCAAGTTACTACTCTAATAGCCCAATTAAATGAAATCGGCACGGAGTTTACCATTGCCGCTGATGTGGTTAAGAAGTCCTCATCGGAACTTAGATCTTCTTTGGTATCTTTACAAGACTGGTTGGTTGGTGTAAGCAGTACTGTGACCGGACTGAAGGAGGGATACAAAAGCCGGGAGTTCTTCAAAACAGCCATGGCCGAGAGATTAAATAGCGAGGCGATAAAAACGCCTCTGAAGGAAACTGAGGTGAGCGTTTTATAATCTTTTATTATACTTATAAATGTAGAAAACGGAAAATTGTGCATACCTCTACGGGAGTTAGAACCCATGACCTTTGGTTAGCAAGAAAAACAATCTACCGACCCAGATACGGAGGCTCGCACTAAACATGTGTGTGTTATACATTTGGCGTGTGTGGAAGCGCTGTTTCGATTAATCCTGCACTAGATGACGTCATACGATGTTGAAGGCATACATTTAATCCGTCAATCGTGATTTAATCCTCACTTTGCGACTGATCGTCCGTGATAATAAGCAGAATATATCATTTTATGTCTCATCAATGGTGCAATTTTTAAGCTGGTGGTCAGATGACCATGTGATGGGTTGATACAACATGTATTCATAACCGATATATATAATGCCTGTTTGATATATTTACAAAGACTAATAACACTGGCACAGGGATATGAACTAATAAAAACAGATAAATCATCTAATTTTCCACATAAACTCTTAGAAAACGTTTTCCAATGGATTTCAATCTCGAGTTAACCAATACACATCTCGAGATGAGAGGTAATAACTATTTATATGTAGTTTTTGACAGGATATATATGGCATATGACACATACTATGCTCACATGAGGTGTATGTTCAATTGTATACCCTTGTTTGAAATAATTGAATAAGCATTGGATGCTCAAACCCTAAATCAAAAAAGACTATGATTAAAATCGGAATTGACCTAAATGTCTATCAAGTAATGATAATACAAATTGTGAGATACCTGAAAGAGAATGGAATTTAGTCTCAAGCAGGGAGTGAAATAAGAGTTTTATTGTTTTTGAAGGCTATATATAATAGGGGTATGTAAGGGACATTTTCGGTACATTTTATCGTGTATTCTGTGATAAGCAGACAAGCAAACTGGATGCCGAGTTGGTCATATTTGAATACACACGTCTTTCCTTAATATGTAAACAGTCATAGTCACTAATTATC
>JAUELC010280704.1:0-10049 GCA_031471745.1 Cryptochiton stelleri
TGTACAAGACGTCATCGGTGAACATAGAAGTGGCATGTACAATATGTCATCAGTGAACATAGTAGTGACATGTACAAGACGTCATCAGTGAACATAATAGTGACATGTACAAGATGTCAGCAGTGAACATAGTAGTGACATGTACAAGATGTCAGCAGTGAACATAGTAGTGACATGTACAAGATGTCATCAGTGAACATAGAAGTGACATGTACATGACGTCATCGGTGAACATAATAGTGACATGTACAAGATGTCAGCAGTGAACATAGTAGTGACATGTACAAGACGTCATCGGTGAACATAGAAGTGGCATGTACAATATGTCATCAGTGAACATAGTAGTGACATGTACAATATGTCATCAGTGAACATAGTAGTGACATGTGCAATATGTCAGCAGTGAACATAGCAGTGACATGTACAAGACGTCATCGGTGAACATAGAAGTGGCATGTACAATATGTCAGCTGTGAACATAGTAGTGGGAGAAAGGTTTCTTCATGTGAATCTAAAACGAGTCTGCTTAAGTCACGTGGTGACTTGCAGTCCTGCGTCTCTGTCCTCCATTTTGTGCTTGTCGAATTATGAGAGGAGTTAAAGTTTTTTCGACCAAGTTTTAATTTATTCAGTCGAGTAGATTTGTTTGTCTAAGTGAAGTACACTCGATATAAGTGACAAAGAAACGTATATTGAACTGACTGATGGTTATATGATAGATGGAGTAATGATGGACTGATAGATGGATCGGTGCCGATAGGACTTGATCGTTTAGCCGGTTTGCGCTAATAATACAATGCAACATTTGTTACCGAAGTTCACCGATCTTTCGATCAGTTTCGCTTTACACCCTCAGGAACATGAATTGAAATAAATAAAGCAGAAATAATTTTCTCAAGGGGTTTCAACCAGTGGAGGAAGGTTCTTTGTGCATTAAAAAGAACCCTTAAAAGTTCTTCAAAGAATCATATTTTTAAGGTTCTTCGAAAAAAATTTTTGAGAGGATTCTTTGAAGAACCTTTAATGGTTCGCTATATGATCCACTCCAAAGAACATATTTTTCTAAGAGTGTATCAATGACATAATAAAGCCAAACTATTCAGTCAAAGTAACGCGCAAATCTGTCAGTTTTGGTTTGAAAAATGTACGTTAAAGAAAAACTTTCCTGATTGTGTTATTTTATTTCCAACTTAAAACGGATCAATTTTAACTTTAAACGGATAAACAAACAGAACCGATTTTTTCTTTATGCTTTTTCCGAGCGTGTGTCATTTTCCGGAATTTCACTGAACTATTTAAACGGCATTTTGTGGCTAAATATGAAAAAACGATGCCTCAACATGATGGTCAACAAATGTAATTCCAGGTTTAACAAGTTTTAAATTGTATTCGTAAGACCATATTGAATTACTGGATCATATAACAAAACTATCCATCAAACGTCAAGTCGGTCAATGCAGCCTTATGTTCCTTGAGCAATGTACCTCGTCAACCACATACTGATATGTGCAAAAAAGGAATAAGTGATCATAACCTCAGTATTGAAACTGGTCGCTATGATAATGTACTGCTTAATGATAGACTATGTAGAATATTTAACTGTAGCGATGTGGAGGATGAATTTCCCTTTGTCCTCATGTGTTCAGCGTACAATGACATTAGACAGCAACTCATTAAGCAATATTACGTTCCTCATTTATGGATTTTGTGAACTTCTCTGAACAGAGAAAAAACGCATTTTGCGGTGCTCAACAAAAACATTTTTGTTTTCATTTAGTGGATCTTCGTGTCTCTTGACGAGTTTAATGGAAATAATCTTGATTTGTTTCCTTTAAAAAGCTACTATAACATCGGTCTTGTCTATGTTAGCTACCAAATATACGGGATACCACAGTGACATTTACTCATAGGCTTTAGGCTCGGCTCCCAAAAAAATATCTGCTGTTAATTAAAGGCGGCAAATGGAATCTTCCGTCGCCATAAACAACCCATGTTAACATCTTTATTGACGTTGAGAAGTTTTCTTTCCTGTGTTCCAGCGATCAATGTAAACAGTGATAATGTTGTACATTATCTCCAACCATACATGATATGTTGATTTTGAAGACATCCGTGACATTATTCAGTGATATTACCTCAAGGCGTGCCGCATACTTTCATGTGGGTAACAAGGAATCATGCTGATGTGTTGACTGTTCTACAATGTTGTTGATTCGTTGGTGTTGCACGCCGCAAGACGTCAGTGTGGCCATGTGTCCGTGCATTTTCATGTGACAATGTGATCTCTCACCGTTATGTCAATGGGATATCGATACCGAAAGCACCCTTAACGACACACCTTAAAGGATATTACACTCACAACGGATCAATATAGGTGATGCCGAACACATTGCTACGTTCAAATAGCACTTCTGCTGGGAGAAACTGTTAACCAGATTTCGGTATATTCGACGAAAAAGTTTAACGATATATCTCCATATTTCATCTGCCACAAAGTGACATGATGACAGTGAACTCGTGAGTCTATTATAGAAATGAGATTGGCATCAGTTGGGCCGTTATTACCGCAGCTTGAACATTATAGTAAATTAATGCTTACACGACACACACACACATACGCACTCACACACACACTCGCCTACACACCCCACCCACTATATACACTTGACAGGATATCCCACCCACTATATACAGTTGACAGGATGCAAATAAATTGTGACAAAAAGTTAATTTGCATAATTTATGTGGAAATTTGCATAACTTCCTGGAGTTAATTGATCGATGATTGATTGGTGTTTAACGCCGTACTTAAGGGCATTTCACTTATATGACGGCAGTGTGCCCCAACAGCGAATGGCCACACTAACACAACCAAAACATTGAAGTGTTTTGCTCTGTTTGACAATTGATGTTCGTCCAGTGCTAAGTAAAGAAAGCATGCCGGTGCTTGGAACATGCTGTCCTTAGCCAGAGGGCCGCACATGGAGGAGAATGATTAGTATGAATTTCAAAGTGATATGTTGAATAGTTACAAATTCTTGGCATAGACAAACAATTTTTATTGTTCGCTAATTTAGGTTGAAATCTGCATAAATTGCGTAAACAAAGTTTTTCATTGCACATCTACATGCGAAAAAGAAGGATGTGAATGAATTCCAAAGTCATATGTGACATTGTAAGTGAAATAATTAATGTGGAAATTTGCATAATTCCATGAAATGTTTTCAACGTTGCACTTCTGCATAGAGCGACATCAGTAGTATGCAAGTTTCAAAAGCCTTAGATAGATACAGTCCAGGCAAACTTTTCAGAATTATCATGGACAAACAACTCTGATGGGCCGAGAATTTGCATAATTTACGAGGAAATTTGCATAAATAGAAAAAAAAAATTTACGTTGCAAATTAACATACAACAGGACTCGGGCAAAACAAGTTGACACACAGCTTATTTACATAATTTATGCTCAACTCTGTGAAATGTTTTTCTACGTTGCACATCTACAATATAGATAAGAATGTAGTATGTAAGTTTCAAAAGCCTAAGTTAAATAGCAACCAAGATACAGCCCGGGCAAGCTTCATGGACATGGCATTGACAAACAAGTATGATAGGCACCTAATTTACATAATTTATGCGGAAATTTGCATAAAAAGAGTAATAAAAAGTTTTACCTTGCACATGTTCATACAGAGAAGAATGTTGTGCACGAGTTTCAAAGTCATATGTTAAATTGTGACTGAGATATGGCTTTAAAAAAATAATAATAAAGACAAAAAGCTAATTTGTGTAATTTATGTGAAAATGTGCATAATTCCTTGAAATATTTTCTACGTTGCACATTTAGAGAAGAATGAACGACAATCAAACTACTATATAGAAAACTCATTCAAAGACATGATAAAATCTTTACCATCTAATGATTACATCCCTTTATAATTTTTTTTTACTTAAATGCACGCAGCCTTCGTAAACAGTACACAGAAATCGTTCCATACCTTCAATTCCTTGAGCATGAATTTTCTATTATTGGCATATGAGAAAGCTGGTTGTCACCACAAACAGAACATCTATATACTCTACCCAACTATAAATCTGTTCAAGCCTCTCGCTCAAAACGAAAAGGTGGAGGACTCATCCTATTTATTATTGGGAGTTTGAGACAATGTTCTATCAGGGAAGATTTATCCAAACCTGATGACAATGGGGAATATCAAAGTATATTCATTGAATTTAAAATAAATAATAATGTTCACATTGTTGGCTTATACTATCGACCCCCTGGAAAAGATCTCAATACATTTGACTTGCATTTTGCACATGCCCTTAACCTCCTCAAATCAGAAAAAGGCATGCACTCTACTGGGAGATTTTAACGTCGATCTATTCAAGTCTGACCAGCATCTACCTTTACAAGAATTCTTAGGAAATCTGAAAGCTAATCATTTTTTCCCTGTATCACTAAGCCAACTAGAATAACCACATCTACTGCTAGTTTGATGGATAATATATTCACAAATCATTCAGGAATACTGTTAACCGACATTACGGATCACTTACTGATATTTCATCTTGGTAAACCCTCCAAACAACCTGTTCATAACTAAAAAATAAAACCAGATTTTATTCATGTTCGTAATATGTCTGCTCACAACAAACAAAGTTTTAAAAATTAATTTCCTTAACTATAATTGGAACGATATGCTAACAAATAGTGAATCAAATGATATACATCGATTAATGGAAAAAATAGACTCTACAGGCAACACTTACAAAATAATGACAATGAGACCACTCGCACATATATAAAGTATCGAAATAAACTAAATCACACTCTTCGACTGGCTAAAAAACGTTAAAAAAATTAAATGATGTAAACAATGACATCAAAGGCACATGGAAACTAATAAATGATCTATTTAATAGGAAAAATGGGTAAATCCCTTCCCAACTCATTCAATCATGATGGGTCAGAAATCTCCGACTCTAATGCCATAGCAAAACATTTTAATAACTACTTCAACGATATTCCCAATAAGATATCAACTATGATACCGCCCACTACCCACAACGTCGAAAATTACCTAAAACCACCAAACTCTTCTGACTTCTTTTTTTATCCCTGCACACCAACTGACGTAAGAAAAATAATTAAAAAAATGTTAAATGCAGTTCTCCGGGATTTGATGGTATCCACCCTTTCATTGTTAAATCTGATGCCGAATCTCTATCTAGCCCAATGAGTCACATTGTAAATCTATCGTTTAATTCTGGAACTTTCCCAGAAAACCTTAAAATTGCCAAAATAACTCCAATCCACAAATCTGGCTCTGTTCACGAATTCCAAAATTATAGGCCTTAGTAAGATCATAGAAACTATAAAAGCGGCTGATAGTCTTAAATCCTTACTAGAAACTAATAAAATACTGTACGAAAACCAATTTGGATTCAGAACATATCATTCCACTGTCCATGCTCTCACCGCCCTCTACGACATATTAATTAACGCTAGAAACTCCAATCGTTTCAGTGTAACACTTTTCCTAGATTTGGCTAAATCGTTGATAATAATATACTCTTAAGAAAACTTGACTAGTATGGGATCAATGGATTGCCAAACCGATGGCTTAAAACCTACTTACATGACAGAAAGCATTGTCTAATTCACAATGATTGCAAATCCACCTTAAACATTTCCAACACTGGCGTACCACAGGATTCTATTCTTGGTCCGCTTTTATTTTTTTTAATATGCATTAATGATGTTGCTAATGCGTCTGATTTAGAATTACTTTTGTTTGCTGATGACACCAGTGCATTTCTCTCTGATAACAATCCAGAAGAGCTAACCCGTAAAATAAACTCAGAAATCGATAAAATATATAATTGGCTGTGTGGCAATAAACTGTCTTTAAACATTGCAAAAACCAAATTTCTCTATATCAAACCTACTCGGAAAAATAATGCTAGGTATACACCAACATTAAAGATTTGTGAAGAGCAAATAGAAAATGTAAACTATATTAAATGCCTAGGTGTTACTCTAAATCATAAATTAAATTGGACTTTACATATCTCCGACTTATGCAAGAAAATCTCCCGCAACTTATAAGTCATTTGACATCTGCGAGAAAAATTAAAAAAGAAAACACTTTATATTCTGTATTATTCTCTCATATATCCCTTCTTTACTTACTGCAATATAGTCTGGGGTAACACCTATCAAACACATCTTCTCCCTCTTATTCGACTCAAGAAACGTGCACTCTGACTAATAACATTTTCAACTAGGCACGCTCACACTCAACCCCTATTTCGTCATTACAAACTCTTTCCAATTAAATAAATAAACTCCTATCTTGTTACCCATCTCGCCTTCAAATTTTGTTACACACCAGAATTTGTGCCCACCTTTCTTCAAGTTTACTTCACCAAACCGTCCGACAATACCCAACTAGATCTGTCTCTCTTAACCTGTATAGAGCCTTGCATAGAACAAATCTTACCTTAAATACTTGTAAAATCAAAGGACCTTCTCAATGGAATAAATTGCCCCCAGAATTAAATTAACTGCGCTCATTTTCATTGTTCAAATCAAAATTGAAAACCTATCTCTTAGAAAATAACTTGGACTGAGACATCCTCCTTCACTGTATATATATATGTCTGTATATACGTTTGTATTCTTATTTAATTGTTTACAGCAATACTTCCATTATAATATTTATTTATTGAATCATTTTCCCACCAGATTCCTTTCTTCTTCTTCTTCTCATAAATGGGATAAAATAAGCCCTTTGGGGTTTCTGTTCTCGCCAAGGACATTTAGTACATTTTCACTATAAATTATAATAAAACTAATTAAGCTCACTTATTCAATACATTAATTTATAACATTTAATATATATCTTTTGTCACAGAATGCACAATTATAATTTATTCTTGTATTATTTGGGTGAATGAAATGAAATGTCCTCTACAGAGTTTTGGTCTATTATACATAAAGGCAATTCGTAGCTTTAGTGCTTATAATCTTCATAAATTTATAGGTATTTTAAATCCTATATAAAACTGCTTGGGCATAATCTTGACAGTGAATTTACCTGGTTTTGAGGAGATCAGTTTTCTTCACATTCATTATCACTCTGAAGGAATCTTCTAACACATTTCGTCTTGTTACTTTGATGTCTACTTTGTTTGGTATATTTGGCTGCAAAAAAAGGGCATATAGTTTCTTCATTATTGATATATTATATAAGATCATGACCCACAGTGGAGGCATGCACATTTTTCTTTATTCAGAACCAAATTTTAGGCATTACTCAAACAAATGTTTCTTCCTCTACATTTTAAAACAGAATTTTTGTTTATTTACTTCCTTAGCATTTTACACCATATAGAGGTTATTCACTTATTCACTGATGTGATGGTGATACTTCACCCACAGTTACAAATTCCATCAGAGTAGAACAGTACGTACATATTCTCTCTATCTTACTTACCGGTTTCCTGAGTTTTGATCTGAAGTAGTCATACTTTCTTTTGTAGTCTCTAGAATAGGGTACAGCCTGTCAACAAACACAGATATCAAAATGTCACCCTACAGTTCAACATCTCTACTATTTCTGTCATTGTTTTATTTTTTATTTGATTTGTGTTTAAGGCCATGCTCAAGGGTGTTGCTCTTATATGAGTTTTAATTGCCAGTGTTTTGTAGAAAACATAGAAGAAACCTAGAAAAACTGATAACAGGATATCCACAGAGGTGAGTCTTTGTTTGAAATTGTGGTTTTAGGACCGCTTCCTGTATATGGATTTTGCAGCCCTTCAATCACATCTTTTATTTTCTATTCATTTTCTATTTGTATTTTTAATGGCGGATTCACTGAGGTGAGCCGTCAGTAAACTTCCCTCATATAGCCAGGGTCATAGCTGGTTTAAACAACCATTTACTAACAACCATTTACTTTTGGTAGACTTGTAGAAGCTGATCCCATGATATCCACAGGGGTGAGCCGTCAGTAAACTTCCCTCATATAGCCAGGGTCATAGCTGGTTTAAACAACCATTTACTTTTGGTAGACTTGTAGAAGCTGATCCCATGATATCCACAGAGGTGAGCCGTCAGTAAACTTCCCTCATATAGCCAGGGTCATAGCTGGTTTAAACAACCATTTACTTATGGTAGACTTGTAGAAGCTGATCCCATGATATCCACAGAGGTGAGCCATCAGTAAACTTCCCTCATATAGCCAGGGTCATCGCTGGTTTAAACAACCATTTACTGTTGGTAGACTTGTAGAAGCTGATCCCATGATATCCACAGAGGTGAGCCGTCAGTAAACTTCCCTCATATAACCAGGGTCATAGCTGGTTTAAACAACCATTTACTGTTGGTAGACTTGTAAAAGCAAGGAGTGATTGAAGCCAGTAATATTGTCTATACTGGCCTTTGAATAGACATACTATATAAGCACAGGTAATATACGTAAGTATGTAAGTAAAGTATACCAGCTTTCTGGGTCTACTTTCTATCTTGTGTGCCTAAATAACCAAATAAACTAGCAGGTACCCCACCAAAGGAATCATTTTTAAAATAAATGCACACAAACTGGTCAAATCACCGTTTCCCACTTGGTGAAATGCAATCCCATCCTTGTTTGATGGGAAGTGACATTCAAGTTTGACATGGCACAGGTAATTTCGTTTTAAATTCACAACAATACATGTATGTGTGTAATTTAATTGTTACCATATTGGCAGATAAAATTTTTGGGAAAGCAATCCCATCTGTCGTCTGATTAGAAGGCAACTTAATTACAAGTTTGAATGAAGCCCATGGGTCAACTTATTTTTAAGTTATGATATTCACAACATACATTGAGTGCTGCAGCCATATTTGTGTGTGGAATCTGGTGGAATACATCCCCATTCATGGTCTTTGCAGGAGGACGGTGCATTCCAAGATTACATTCAATTAGTGAATTTGTTTGCAAGTTGTCATGTTCACAACATGTGTGAGGGACAGACAGGAGTCTAATTATACTGACAAGTTGTTGCTCAAACTCGTAATGCTGAAAACTTGTTATCCAATGAATGTTTGCTAAATGAGAGTACTAAATGATGGAATCTTCAAGCCAAGTTGTGTAAGTAATGTTGCTTGGGTTTTGTTTTCTCCACTTTTCAAGTCTATAGTCTGTCTCTCCAATGGTACAATCCCATGAATTATCTATTATGAATGGGACGCCATTGCTATCAGTACGTAGTGTCTGGTACAAGTATATTAAATACAGTAAACAGAAGTTACTTACAGGGCCTGAGAATTTCTGTAATCTAGGGTCTTCCCATTGGGTGAGATGTGTATCTGTTAACAAGAACATTTTATTTATTCATTCCATAAAAAAACGTTAAAGTGCAATGAGACGACTTAAGATAGCCTTTTGACAATTTTAAATGTATCTGAACAAGGCCGACATGATCGGTCGAACACGCCCTCTAGCTAAGGGCAGCATGTTTCGAGTGGAGTCATGCCATCTTCACTTAGAGCCCTCTGGATAAGGGCAGCGTGTTCCGAGTGGACTCATGCTGTCTTTACTAAGCACTGGAGGAACATTATTTTCCAACAGAGCAAAACACTTGACACTTTATGGTTGTGTTAGTGTGGCTATTTACTGCTGGCGTATAACACTGTCCTGTAGGTGATACTCTTTATCACAGTATTAAACACCATTTAATCAATTCATAATTCATGTGAGCAAACCCTGTTGTCTCCATAACACTGGACCACAAAAGTACAGGAATGCTACGATTGAATTAGAATAATATGGATTGCAAAAGTATTGCTTGTTTTTAGTTCTTACAAGAAATTCTACACTCCCAGAAGATTTATTTAACTATTAGATTTTGTTTGTTTGTTTGATTGGGGTTTTACACTATACTTAGATTATTTCACTCATATGGAAACCACCCCCGACAATGAAAAGATACAAGACAATCACAGGATGCAACAACCGGTTCTTGTTGCCCCTTAGCTCTGAGAGCAGGGCAAC
>JAUELC010280715.1:0-16310 GCA_031471745.1 Cryptochiton stelleri
AATATATAAAATATATACTGAATTTGTAAATGACTGGAGTTAAACTGTGTCAGTATTTTGACTCAAATAGTGCTAGTAGATAAATAGTTTACAATTTGGTCTTATTTGACATAATTTTGTGAAATGTAACATTAGTTATACATCTTGTAAAACGTGAAATTTGGTTGTGGAAATTGTTTAATTCAGAAATATATGTTGCTTTTGTTATATGCTATGTCATCTCAATGCAATGTCTTTTTAATTAGTGATTTACGCTGTACTAAAGAGTATTTCACTTATATGGCGGCGATGTACTTCAACAGTAAACAGGGACATTAACACAACCCTAACAACGTGGAGTGTTTTTCTCTGGTGAAAAATAAATGTTCATCCATTGCTACTGACAGCATGTTATGCTTAAAACACAGTGTCTTGCGGGCTTTTAAAGAACAAATCCTAAAATAGAAATAGAAATCGTAACATAAAGGTGAGTGAATAGAACACAGAGCCTTGTAGGCTACTAAATAAGAAATTCTAAAATAAAAGTGAGTCTGAGAAAAACACAGAGCCTTGCGGGCTATACAAGAAGAAATCCTAAAATAAACGTGAGACTTAGTAGATAGAACACAGTGTCTTGAGGGCTATGAAAGAGGAAATTCTAAAATAAAAATGAGTCTGAGAAGAACACATTGTCTTGAGGGCTATTACAGAATAAATCCAAAAAATATAAGCTAGTCTGAGAAGAACACAGTGCCTTATGGGCTATTGAAGAAGAAATTCCCGAAATAAACGTGAGTCTGAGTAGAACACAGTGCCTTGCGGGCTATTAAAGAAGAAATCCTAATATAAAAGCGAGTCTGAGTAGTGCACAGCCTTGTGGGCTATTAAAGAAGAAATCTTAACATAAAAGTTAGTCTGAGTAGCACACAGCCTTGTGGGCTATTAAAGAAGAAATCTTAAAATTAAGGTCAGTCTGAGTAGCGCAGAGCCTTGTGGGCTATTAAAGAAGACACCTTGAAATAAAAGCGAATCTGAGTAGAACACACAGCCTTGCGGGCTATCAAAGAAGAAATCCTGAAATAAAAATGAGTCTGAGTAGCACAGAGTCTTGTAAGCTATTAAAGAAGAAATCCTAAAATAAACGCGAGTCTGAGTAGAACACAGTGCCATGTAAGCTATTAAAGAAGAAATCATTAAAAAAAATCTATTATGAGTAGAACACAGAGCCCTATGGGCTATTAAAGAAGAAATTATGAAATAAAAGTTAGTCTGAGTGCCTAGTGGGATATTAAAGAATAAATCCTAAAATAAAAGCGAGTCTGAATAGAACACATTGTCTTGTGGGCTATTAAAAAAGAAATCCTAAAATAAACGCGAGTCTGAGTAGAACACAGTGCCTGGCGGGCTCTTAAAGAAGAAATACTGAAATAAAATCGAGTCTGAATAGAACACAGAGCCTTGCGGGCTATTTAAGAAGAAATCCTGAAATAAAAGTGAGTCTGAGTAACACAGAGCCTTGTGGGCTATTAAAGAAGAAATCATTAAATAAAAGTGAGTCTGAGTAGCGCAGAGCCTTGGGGTCTATTAAAGAAGAAATTCTCAAAATAAAAGCGAGTCTGAGTAGAACACAGTGTCTTGCGGGCTACTAAAGAAGAAATCCTAAAATAAAAGTGAGTCTGAGAAGAACACAGTGCCTTGCGGGCTATTAAAGAAGAAATCCTAAACTAAAAGTGAGTCTGCGTAGAACACAGTTTCTTGCAGGCTCTTCAAGAAGAAATTCTAGCCTTGCGGGCTATTTAAGAAGAAATCCACTACCGGACCGGATTTCATGTGTTGTATTTGTGTGTGACAATCCATCAAAGTGGGACAACTTGAACCTTGGTTATGAAGTGACCAGCATAGATAAGCAATTGAACAAAAGTACTTGGAGAGAATATATTTTTATATATATTATAAAATAATATATAAATTAATATATATGTAGGCCGGACCGTTCATAAAGTAAATAAAATTTACGAAAGGCGAAATAATGATGACTATCAACAGGTTTTGATAGCTCATTCATTGATTTATTGGTTCACTCATTTGCTCATTCATAATTGATCAGTCATTTGTTCATTAATCGATTCATTCATTTGTTCATTTATTGATGCATTTATTTATTCATTCGTTCATTCATTATTGATTGATTCGTTGATAAGTTCCATTATTCATTTATTGAATCTTTGAATCTTTGAATCGTTCGTTCGTTCGTTCGTTCGTTCGTTCGTTCGTTCGTTCGTTCGTTCGTTCGTTCGTTCGTTCGTTCGTTCGTTAATGGACCTGAAACTAAAAACGCGTTTAGGACTGAAACACAGCATTAAAACGACTTACGGGCCTTTGCAGTTATAGAAGGAAATAAGGACCTGAAACTAAAAATGCGCTTAACAACTGAAAAACGGTATGAAAACAACTTACGGGCCAGTTATAGAAGGAAATCCGATATCTAAGGACCAGGTAGCGATATATATGTATCATTTAATTTCATCACTACGATTCTGTATAAAAATATCGACCAAAGCAATATTATAATAGACCTGAAAGTAAAAAGGCGCAAAACAATTGAAAAACAGTATTAAATTGACGTAAGGGCCTTTTCAGTTATGGAAGGAAATCCGATATCTAAGGACCAGGTTGCGATATATATGTCTCATTTAACTTTATCACTACGATTCTGTATAAAAATATAGGTCAAACACATATCATAAAGGACTTGGATCTTAAAAGGCGCCGAACAACTGTAAAACGGTATGAAAACGACTTAAGGACCTTTGCAGTTGTAGAAAAAAATCCGATATCAAAGGACCAGGCAGCGATATATATGTCTCATTTAAATTCATCACTACGATTCTGTATAAAAATATCGACCAAAAACATATCATAAAGGACCTGAAACTAAAAAGGCGCTTAACAGCTGAAACACGGTATTAAATCGACTTAAGAGCCCTTTCAGTTATAGATGGAATTCCGATATCTAAGAACCAGGTATAGCGATACATTTGTCTCAATTAACTTCATCACCACGATTCTGTATAAATAATATCGATCAAACACATATCCTAAAGGCACTGAAACTAAAAAGACGCTTAACTACTGAAAAACGGTGGTAAATCGACGTAAGGGCCTTTTCAATTATAGAAGGAAATCCGATATCTAAGGACAAGGTAGCGATTGATATGTCTTATTTAACTTCATCACTACAATTCTGTATAAAAATATCGATAAAACACATAGCATAAAAGACCTGAAATTAAAAAGGCGCTAAACGACTGAAAAGCGGTATTAAATCGACTTAAGGGCTTTTTAGTTTTGGAAGAAAATCCGATATCTAAGGACCAGGTAGCGATATATATGTCTCATTTAACTTCATCATAACGATTCTGTATAAAAATATCGACCAAACATATCATAAAAGACCTGGAACTAAAAAGGCGCTTAACAACTGCATAAAATATGAATACAGAATCGTAATGAAGAAATTAAATGAGACATATATATCACAATCTGGACCTTAGATATCGGATTTCTTTCCATAATTGAAAAGGCCCTTACGTCGATTTACCACGGTTTTTCAGTAGTTAAGGGCCTTTTTATTTTCAGGTTCTTTATGCTATCTTTTTTATCTATATTTGTATACGGAAACGTAGTGATGAAGTTATATGACACATATATATCGCAACCTGGTCCTTAGATATCGGATTTCTTTCTATAACTGAAAAGGCCCTTACGATAATTTAATACCATTTTTCAGTTGTTTAGCGCCTTTTTAGTTTCAGGTCCTTTGTGATATGGCTTTGGTTAATATTTTTATACAGAATTGTAGTGATGAATTTAAATGAGACATATATATCGCAACCTTGTCCTTGGATATCGCATTTCTTTCTAAAACTGAAAAGGCCATTACGTCGATTTACCACCGTTTTTCAGTAGTTAAGCGCCTTTTAGTTTCAGGTCCTTTATGCTATGTGTTTGATCGATATTTCATGCAGAATCAATCAATCAATCAATCAATCAATCAATCAATCAATCAACCAATCAACAAATTAATGAATCAATGAATCATTCCATAAATCAATCAATGAATGACTCAATGACTTAATTAATCAATGATGGATGAATGAATGAAAGAATGAATGAATGAATGAATGAATGAATGAATGAATGAATGAATGAATGAATGAATGAATGAATGAATGAATGAATGAGCCAACGAACGAACGAGTGAACGAAATTACGAACGAATGATTCAAAGATTCAATAAATCAATAATTGAACTAATCCATCAATCAATCAATCAATCAGTCAATCAATCGATCAATCAATCAATCAATCAATCAATGAATTAATGAATGAACGAGTCAACGAGCGAGTCAATTACGAGCTAGTGAACGAACGAACGAGTGAACGAACGAACATGGAGTTAAATGGGAAAAATAATCATTTTGCCGATACATGTGTCTGTTCTGATGGAGAGAAAAGCCCAGGCATCAGAAAATCTTTTAAAGAGTGAAATTCTGCTCAAGAATTCTACACATTATTATTTCAATATATATACTAGTTTTGTTTATTAAGCCGATCTGTTACTTTATTCCATCTAAGCCCATGTTAAGTATCACCCACAGAAATTCCCGCCAACTTAGGAATGTGTGGTTTTTATTTGGCTCACACTCACTGTGACGTCATGCTTAAGCCGAGAATACCTTCGTTTGACCAAAGTTTTCTCGGTTTTGAATATAGATAAGTACAAATAATACTTGCTCCCGACATGTGAGATCACGTGATGAAATGCTCTTAGCGAAGGCTCTTAGCCGGAAAGCGGTGTGCTATAATACCTCCTATTTTGCATGCGTTTACTCATTTCCGATCGCTCACAGTTACAGGCTTAATGGATATAAGCATCAAGTGAATATTTGAACATGTAAACTTTCCAAAAGTTATTAACAATAACATTTCTTTAAAAAAAGGGTTTAAGTTGAAGTGGTTGGATTGATGCAGAGGCTCTAAATTGGGGTCATTCCAATTTTAATAAACTCAAATCTCCTCATTTTCGTAACATTGTGTTCGTCTTAAATTTTCTTATATAATTAAACACTTATATAGACTTTTTACAAGTTGCTTTTGCGGTTGATATTGCCCAAAAGAAAAAAATATTGACCTTGGCTGACGCCTCGATCAATATTTCCTTCTTTGGGTCAATATCACAGCATAATCACCTTGTAAAAAGTCCATAACTGTATAATAATTATATTATGTGTACTGAGTGTATAGTCATTATTAACCGTATTATGATTATTAACATTATTATATTACTGTTCTTGTTATTATTATTCTTCCTATTGGTATTAACATTATTATAATTAGTATTAGAAGTAGTAAAATATCCGTGTCGTACTGTCGATTCCATCAGTTCAAACACAATGCATATGTTCTGAAAGCGGAATATCTTGGCAAATTCTTGAAGACGTTAGACATTTAAATTGTATTCGATCCAGCCGATGTGTAACTGTAATCCTCCGATATAGCCTATTGATACCGCCTGTCTCCCATCTGAATATAAGATTAGAAGTGAGTCCACAAACTGTTTCTTACTGCAGTTGAAATGTAAATTTATCTTACCGTGTTTTGTTTTTAAAAAATAAACAGTGTTACCAGCTCCATTTTGGGGATAACATTAAACTATTTTAAAATATTTTGCTGGTTAAGACTGCCGACAGGCACCAAATCGTCAGCTGTAAATGTGGGTTAGCCGTCCTTCAACACAACAAAAATTATTTCATAAAAGATTAACACTGTAAGATAAATTAATAGTAGGACGTACTACGGATTTACAACTTATTTGCTTATGAGAAATTGTACGAACAATGTTGCTTGTTATATGTCAAGCCATAAGCATGAAAATGGCCTTAGAACCCAAGCCGAGACGTTGCGTGATAATAAACCAAGCAGTTCTAAGTCAATAGTACTGTGTCCTTGTTTACTACAAGAACGTAGCACACAATTCAAACAGAAGTTAAATGTACCAGACTTATTGTTGTTTTTAAATAATTGGTCATTTTAAAATCATAAACAGTATGTTTTTTAACTTTAAACTGATATCACCCGTTGAATGCTCTATGGTCTTTCTAATAAAACTTTCTGATCTAGCCAAACTATTAATTTATTATGAGTTAGTATAGCAATTATACAGTTGATCATTTTGATATAATAAACATTAGATTTTGCTTAACTTATATACCCCTAAATTATATCCCCTGTTGAATGCGGTATTCTCTTTCCAATACAATTTTCTGATCGCTCCAAACCATTAATTTATCTTGAGTTAACATATCGATGATATAAACAACTATTTCCAAATCATAAACACTATTTTGTGTGCAACTCCTAACTTATAGCGCCTGTCGAATGTGAAACTGGTCCAATTTGGTTTATAATTTGTCTGTGGTAAATCAACAACGCAACCACTTTGTATTACAGTTAGATGTATATTAATACGCTAACCGTTCATCCAAAAGTGTGTCATCTTAATGTTACAGATGTACAGTATGAATATTTATATAAATCAGTGTATTTTGATTGGGTATCTGGAAAGGGGGCGTTCCACTGGCGAGACACACAACATTATACTTATGTTGATTGGTGGTAGGGGAGATATATGGAGTTAATGGGTGTTTCCAACGAAACCTTTATAAGGCCTTTTCGTATGATAAAACACAGCAAATCAATTTTGCATAACGCCGACAACTATTCACCATTTAGTACCATTTTGGTATAGATCTACATACGAACAAAAAAAACATGGCTGAACAGTTTAATCAATCCCAAATGGTAGAGGGCTCTTTGAGCTTCGCTTATCCACAAGGGTATGAAGAGACCCATACATCGTACGAATGTAAATGGGTAACACGGCAATCGTCATCACCTCAAACTAAGACCATTGTAAGAGTTTGTCGATGTGGTAAATATGACGACAGAATTGAATATTTAATCAATGTTGTTGCAATACTGCCACCCCAGGCTGAACAATCTGACGAAAATTATGGGGTTGATATTCATCATAGTCAAGCATGTGACGTGAAAAAAGTCCCTGGGACATTGAACAAATGGAGAAGAATTTGTCAGTGCAGTAAACCAATTCAAGCCCCTCGACTCAAAAGATCGGCGCCCCGGCCAACAAACCCTATCCCACAGACAGGAGGTGGGTTTCAGAAGTCTGGCATGTTTCAGATGTCTGGCATTGGTGGTTGAAATAAATCCCAAACAGCACTGGTAAGACATCAATAATAATGTTTAGAGCTTTTTTTACAATCCCAGCTACAAAATCTAAACATTTGTTTGTAACAGATTCATTGCGAATCTTTTAAAATTGTCGATTTGTTTCATTTAATCACTGTAGAACTTCAAAACTTTACACAAATTCAACAATGGATTTTTTTTCATATTGTCAATTGGTTTCCCATCACTGTTTAACAGGTTAAAAACTACAGATAATTATTATTTTTAAGACTGTGATATTTGTCTCCACTGAAGAAAATGTTTAACGTTTTGATAAAAATTACCTTACGTGAATTAGAAATTATTACGGATCCGAACTGCCAAAAAATACCGTACGCGTTGCTATTGTCATCAATTATTACAAAACTGTTTTTAAAGTAGATTGTTTTATTATTTAGTTTGTGTTTTGTGTTTTGGTACCGTACAACGTAATGAATCTGCCCACAAAATCAAAAATAACAACTTATTATTATTATCATATTTTAAATCATTATCACAAGGTGAAACTATTAGTTAAAATAAGGTAAAGAAAAAACAAAGTGAGGTTTCAATTAATTCATACCGATTTGTCGTACAGCTGCAGTGTTTCCTCGATCATCTCATTAAAATATATTTTCAGCGGTGGACACAAGTCAAATATGTATTGTAGAGAGGATTAGATCTAGGTAATCTGTTCGCGTGTTAAAGTAATATGGCTTCTTCCATAAAACTAAATAGATTTACTTCTAAGGTAGTCTAAAATATATCTGTGTCTCCACTGTAGTTCAAGTGCGTTCATGGCTGATGTTATATTATGATAGGAGTCTAAAATATGTTTGTTGTACTATAGAACAGAGTAATATAACTCCATAGAACAGAAGGTCCATTTTGATCTTAACATTTCGGTGCTTTATTTGTACATCGCTAGGACATTACTCTCTAGATGGTGGTAAAATAAAGCTTCGAAGTATGGAGATAAAAATTAGGCTTTCGTTGTTCTGAGTTACACTATTCTTGTACTATGTTTTCCGTATCAATGGAAGCCAAGGATTCTGATACAATAGAACTGTCAGTGTGAATATATCTTCATGTATTCAACGTGTTGTTTTACTGCGATAGCATAAACTATGCCTGCTGTTATATTTATTTTAATGTGGTGTTAAAATACATATTGTTTCTTCTTAAACAGGGCCATAAACAGCAAGAAGAACTGTCCCTATGACCGGCCATCCACCCAAACTATAATATAATGAAATATTATAAAAGTTTGTTGTGACAAAAATTTGTAACTAAATCGAATTGACAAAATTGTCTGTTCAACTAAAATAAATATTTCTTGGAATAATATTTAATTTTGTTTGTCTCTTTATGATTTCTAATGAATATTTGGAAACTAAACCTGAAAATGCAGACTAAGAACAGTGACATGGAAATAAATAAGACTAGCCTTTTGTATTTAATAATCTATACTTTAGCCATTCCAAGTGTTTTTGTAAAGGTACGGATCAGCTCTGTGAAACACCCAAAGAGCCGTTTTTATTTATTTAAATATAGCTAATGATGTCCCAAAATAACGTCGAAATAATGGATGTGGAAATGTGGGACAGAATTTCAGATCTTCACTGGCCCGCATTCTGCTTTCTTTGGTCTTGTTTATATATTTCTAGTTATACATCTATTCGAGTTTCTCCTGATATGATGTGATTGATATGATGTGATTGATATGATGTGATTGATATGATCTGACTGACTGACTGACTGACTGACTGACTGACTGACTGACTGACTGACTGACTGCTTGATTGATTGATTGATTGATTGATTGATTTTCTATTTCTGTCCTTGATTTATTGAGTTTTCGATTTATTGGTTTTGTCATTAATTTATTGATTGATTAGTTGATTTTGTGATTGTTTGGTTTTGTGATTGGTTGATTTTGTGACAGTTACGCTTCACAAAGAAAGCTTGATTTCAATACAACATCGTGTAACTTACTCACTACAAACCAGATATTCAACAGGTATAGCGTTCAGTTAGATGATCATAATATGTACATTAACCATGGACAGCCTGGATAACAAAGCAGAGTATTGAGCGCAACACATAAGTCCCCTACCGTTTCAATCGGCGTTGTGTTGTTACAAACAAATGAAAGTCGCTTTTATTTGAACGAAAATAAGTATGCTAAAAATGGACAAAACTGCGAGAAACTCAATCTTGATATGTACATTTGCATCAGGAAACTAAATGCCAGGTCTATCCAATGAACCGTTTCGAAACAAGTGCAGAAAACTGAGATCTTTCAGATATTTCTATGTTAAAATGGCCACATGTTTGCAAAAAAATGAACTAAACTGTGAAACTCAAACTTGATCTGTAAGTTGGCATAAGAAGGCTGCATACAAACGTCAAGTTCAATCCACTGAAGCGTAACGAAAGTAAAGTATATTGTTGGCTTCAATTCAACGGCGGAACTAGCATTGAGCATCTTATGAAGAAACCGGCAACGCCCTGTACAACCATATAAGGTAGTAGGACTAGCGTGATCAACCCAAAATGGTCAAATGAGAGTGACAGTCGGGAAAGAAAGAAAACAATGCCAACAGCAACGATTGGTAAACACCGAGAACAAAAAAAATGTTTTTATCAATATTATAATTTATAGATTGAAACACTCCTGCTATGACAATTTTCTTTCAATAACGTTTGAGATTTTGTTGGTATCGTTCTGAGAAACAAAATGGGGAACACAAATCCACAACCGGATTATGATTACCACGATGGTCCAAATTTTAGAGAAGGTACTGATATACATTCCGATAGTGCGTGTGAATGGAAGAAAGGGAGTATCATTACTGTTAATGGTAGAAACTTCATAACGTGGATCCGCCATTGCCATTACAAACTACTACGGTTTTTTAAGACTCCTGGTATGTATTTTTGGTTCGTAGCAGATATAATTCTACCATAGGAAGGTTTAAAATTAAGTGTTCTTTCGAGTAATTGTTTACTATGAATCAACGTAGGCATATTCTAAGATTTGAGTTTTATATTGCACAAAAGAGTATTTCCATTGCGGCTCACCACCGAGCTTTAATTTTACACATTCCCTGCTATTGTTGGGAAAGCCGAGAAGAAATCAGATTTCTGCGGTTATGAGAATATTTGTATCCGAAAACATTATATCAATAACTATTTTACTGGTAGTTATCACAATGAAAGTCACTTATAATCGGTCTTTACTAAGTTATCAACAGTGACAATTCCATGTATGACCTTCCTGAATCTATGGAATTTCGGGAAGAAGGTAACCATGTACATTTCTTCGGGTAAACTAATCAGTTTGCT
This sequence comes from Cryptochiton stelleri, assembly GCA_031471745.1. Lineage (NCBI taxonomy): Eukaryota > Metazoa > Mollusca > Polyplacophora > Chitonida > Mopaliidae > Cryptochiton > Cryptochiton stelleri. The sequence goes on from JAUELC010280715.1 coordinate 10,618, forward strand.
AAATCTATAATGATAATAAATTCATTTAATCCGCAATGTAAGTGCTAAATATTCGCACTGAATTTGGCTTATTTCCATGTTGATTTAGTTAAAGAACAGCATACAGTGGTATGTAGGTGGGAAAATAAGGATGGCGGTAAATGGAAACTGTATTGCCAATGTCCTCGAAGGTAATCTTAATCTATTTTATTACCATATGGCCTAGTGGACATTATATACCAATAGCTCCTGTGTTAAATTATACAAACAGTGAGATGAACCCTGGACGTCCATCCTCCTCGACGCGTCAAGAACAAAGTGACTATTTCAAGATTTTACGGAGCTAATTCTGAGATTACAAGAATAATATTCAACTTTATTCACCTTATTCTATTACATGTATTTTTAAGATTAATTTTGTTTGTTTTTTGTTGCATTAAATAATCTGGCCAGTTAAACTAAAAAAATACTTTCTGGGAAAATAAACGTAAATTGTTTGTCACTAGATTAGATTGATCTTATTAAGGCCTTGGTTTAGCGAAATCAAAATCAGCTTCAATGAAACATGCCATTTTCTTAGATATTTTCATCTTTCCGAAAAACAATTAATAAGTTGGAGCAGAATTATATTAACCATTGCAACGCCCATTGTACCAGTTCAACGGCATTGTGGTTATTGGCCACCTATTAACGTTTCATGTGACGTTGGCTGCGCTGGAGACATTATATTTATTCATTCCGCGCAGTTTGATTTTCAGAATCATATTTTTGTCATTTACAGGTGATCTGAGTTGAAATGATGTTTTCATGGTTTAACGAGACAACAATTTTAACAAATGGAGAAAAAGTGTTAATCAGCATAGCTAAAATATTTGTTTTTACGCAGAGGAAAAAAAGCACAGGTTATGTTTTTTATATTTCCTAGATTATGCAAATTTGTACCTTTTGATGACTGACCTATACATAGGTCAGCCTTTTTAACAATCAGCTCTAGCTTATGTCACAAAGTGAAGTACCCACCATTCCGCACTGAGCAAAAAGACAAGGACCTGAAATATGATGTCACTATTATTTACTGGTCTTTAATGGGAGTTGCATATTTCTAGTTAATAGACTTCTGTTGACATATAAACAGGACAACAGAGACAGTCTGACTACCATAATTAATCACAAAACTACATTAGCTGACAGGAGCTGTCCCTGTTGATTCTGAACTTCCGGGTACTCTTTGGCCTCCCCTGCAGTGTTGAAAGGCTGTTGGGTTATCATAGGGTACAGCTGCATTGGAGATGTTTGTTGACTGTAAGTTATGTATTAATATGCATTGAGCTTATTACACTTAGTCTAATTGAACAATATTTGGTGTCCTGTGCCTTCTTGTATTTTGTCATTGTCTGTGGCCGAGGTTGGTTTTCTAACACTCATTGGTCTCCATATGAGTAAAAAAATTAAGTAAAAATGTGGCGTATATCCCCGACCAAAGACACAAACATTTGCGCAAAATATACCTAAGATCAGCACTACTGTTATTCCAACTTCAAAACCATTAGCTGGGGATAATACAAGTTCAGAGCTTATCACTGTTGAAGTCATACAGTAATCATTGGTCTGTCTCAACTAATTATGCCAGGTGTGTTTCAACAGGCTAAGTTTGTCGAGAAGCCCGATGATGGCAGGGTTTGTTATCATAGACCGTTTACCTATTAGTGGAATAAGCTATAATATAATCCGCTGTACGACAACACGCTAATTGATATATAGATCCTAAATAACACACACGAGGTATAATACACAACGCAATTCACGGAGGAGATTGAAATACCTGCTGCAAAAGGTAACTTAGTCCGTATATAAATATATCGACAAAAAACAGTTCGTATACACCGACGGGTGCACGGGCAATTCATTAATAAGTCATAAATCCTCAGAAATTAATCTTGGAATTAGTCTCAGGAATTAAGTAAAAAGTTAACCTGAAACTACGCTCCTGCAGCAGCGGTTTCTTTGATCAACAAACTAGCTTGTATCAACATCTGCCAAAGGAAAACGTGCTTGGGAGAGATGACCACCAGAGGGAGATCTGTTTTAAAAGATGTCCACGGCCAATCAGGTTATGTTTTACAGTGGCGTGTTCGGCAAAATTTGTTTGTGTGGTAACGAAGGCCAAGGTCAACACATACGCTGCGTAAAATGACAGCCAATTGAAAGTGCATACACGAGCAGGCCTACACGTAGACTATATATTTTCAGAAGTGAGACTAAATCACAAATAAACATTACGCCTAATAAGTAAAATAACACGAAACATAAAATAAAATCGGCTTTAAATATGTGCCTGTTACATATACTACATGGATCTAATCACATTTGAATAGACAGAGCACAGACAAAAACAAAAACTTCTACAGAGACATATATGAGATAAATCCGCTGGTTCATCTGGATTAGGCATATTGTTGGCCGTATAAATTATCTACAAGTACACTATTATAAATGCAACCACTTTGTGTAGATGCTTTTAGTTGCTTCTGAATTAGAATGTACATTTTTTATATAGCAAAAAGGTGTCCTCTAATCAATCGTAAAAGACTTCTGCAATTTTTCATAACAAACAATACTTTTTTTCAGGACCTACGTTAGGGTGTTCTTAGCATTGTGCCTTGTGGAGCATCGTTTGTTTAAGTCTAGCTTTGGTGTGACCTGGGATATAGTACTATATCCCAGGTGTGACCTATTTAATGACTGTACTCGTGTATTTTTCTAAAACTTGTTGATAGTGACATAATTTCTCGGGAGCCAATCAGTGTTGGTGTGAAGAATCGGAAAATGAAAAGAGCTCTCTCTGGTGCATTCGGTAGTCTCCCCTATCTACGCCCGACCGGAAGTAGATAGGCCGAGACTATGGCTCGATTGTAATGACTATCCATTTTGCTGTTGTAGTAGTACTGTTACCCCCAAAAAGTGCACCACTAGTCCCATCAAGGGTACCATAAGGGTCCTGGAAGCGACACATATAGGCCCCACATATGAAGATCATCTTGGGCCCCTTATCCGCCCCCGGTGCAGCCCGATCTGGGACCCATGAGGGCCATGATATTTGCCCATGTTGGTCCCTCAATGGCCCCATGTGACCATGCTGCCTGGGTTGGTTCAATTTTTATATTTTGTAAATAATTATTGTGTTACCTTGATACCTTGAGATAGGTATAGGTTACCCTTAACAACTCGAGATTAAGAACCAATCTAGAACGTGAGATGATTTCCTCGGTATGTTGTAAGTGTAGGCTTAGATTAGCAAAGACCTAGTTAGGACAAATATCATTGTGTACTATGAGTGTCCGCAAGCGAATGCATTGACCCCTCCTCTCGAGTTTTGGTTAGATTCTTTTTACCCTTTTCGTACTCCATTTCTATTTCTAGTTCCAACCAATGCCCCTGGTCTGTGTCAATATTGAGGGTATAATTCGCTTGACCCTTTTCTTTTTCTTTTTCTTTTTCTTGACCTTTAGTCAACCTACACGAAGTTTAAAGACTCAGAATGTGACCGTTTGTTAACCACTATTGATTGGTAATCGATTAGCACAGGGGACCGGTCAATTTACACCCGCCTTTTTTCAAAGCTTTAATGTGGGGTTAAAACATATATTCTCGCTCGGCCAAATCTAATTGTTTTACTTATCAGCAAGACGGCCTTTATTTTAAAGAAAAACAATTGTGATCAGCATGGAACAACCGTATATCAAAAATGTTAAACCTAATTGCAGCAGGTAAACTGTAAATATCGCTAACTCGTAACCTCTCGTGGGTCATTAGGACGACGTCACGTGTTACGTGTTAGTAAACGATACTGAAGATATTTTTAGAGACAAAACTGCCGACAAGTAAAACCCCGGAGCTTTTACGTAGTAACAAGTTCAGGATCCCGTGAGCAATAAGGTGCATGATATTTCCCCACCAAGCATATGAACCGATTCTGTTATTAAATGTATGTCTGAATCATTAGCGTAAAACTTAATCACGATAATTTTTATTTCAAGGCAATCGTCGTTTGTTGAACTAGGGAAGGGAATGTAAGTCAATAAAGCGCGTAATCCGGTGTGCAATGAAAGACTATACTATAATTTAATAAATGTATAGAAAGAAAGATATGCATGCCTCCACCGGGGATTGAATCCAGAGTCAACACTAAAATCGACTGAGCTACTGGGACTCACGGTAGAATGACCCGAATTATCTCCCAAACAAAGACCGCCAATCTCCCTCTCTTTACGTGACACGCTGACACACTGGAGGCTAAAGTAGCATATTTTTGTTATAGATATCACCCAAAAATTGTGTTTATATATTTTCTCTTAAATGCAGACAGAAAAATTGCTTGCCTCCACCGGGATTCGAATCCAGGTCTGGGTTAAAGGCCCATCACTCTACCGACTGGGCTTCAGAGGCTCACGATAGAATGCTAACTCGAATTCATATATATATTTTTATAAATGAAGAGAGACAAATTTGCTTGCCTCCACCGGGATTCGAACCCGGGACCTTTAGGTTACAGGCTCAACACTACCGACTGAGCTACGGAATGACTTCCCGAATTCTAACCTAGTGAAGACTGCGATTCTCTCTCAACATAAAGCACTGACACATGGACGCTAAAGTAGCATCTTTTTTTATCTAGATATTACTCACAATTGGTAGATGAACTATCGGGCTCCCTAAGTAAGCGTACTCTATCGGATTCGATATTTCTTCCCGTCACAGAAAATAAAAAGTTGTAAAACGCTAATTGTAAGGATTGGTTGTACTGAAGACCAGCAATGCCTTCAAAGAAAGATTTTTGATTTAGGTTATTTTCCGGAGTATAAGATTTCAAGTACTAAGAAAAATATCTCACAGAATCACTGGCAGTCGAAACTTAAGAACTCTAAAACTGTCAAGTTGAAGAACATCCACAAAGACAATTAATGACGTCTTTCCTTCAAAGGGACGGCACTGCTACCTTACCCTATCATCGCCTTCAATACAAGCATTTCTGGTGCCAGTCAATACAATTGGTATCTTTACAATGCCAGTTTACATTAAATAACACAGGTAGCCTGAATGAACACTGCGGAACTCCCTAATTAGTACCCACTTTAGAGAGGTTTGAGAGCTATACTTTTGTTTAAGTGGCGACTGACATGTTCCAGAACAAAGCAAAAAAAAACAAGAATTTTTTTTGGTTTGGTTTATTTGACTTGTTAGCTGAACTACCACAGGGAATCTGTTATTCTGTTCTTTGTTTACGGGTATTTGTCTGTGTTCCCAATGTTTTAAAATAAAACGAAATATTGGATCCTACCTAGTACAGTTGTAATTCTACAAATTCAAAAGAACGTAATATTTTCTTAGAAAAAAGGGCACACATTATTAACAATGTTTTAAAATGTCTATCTATGATATGATTATCTACTACTTCATGTTTCAAGTTACAACTATCTTTGATATGATAATCTGCTACTTCATATTGCTAAAGATAATCACACTGGCAAATGGATGACCATTAATATAAAACCGATAAATCGTATAATGTTGTAGATAAACTCTCAGAGATAAGGGTTTAATATATTTCTAAAGATAATCACACTGGCACAGAAATGACGATTAATAAAAAAATCGATAAATCATCTCATGTTCTAGATTAACTCTCAGACAAGTTTTTTCAATAGATCTTAATC
>JAUELC010280716.1:0-10046 GCA_031471745.1 Cryptochiton stelleri
GTCCCCATCATTTGGAAACGTCTCCATGATACTTTATATAAAACGGAATTACATTTTGTGCCTTGCGTGGTCGTTTGTTGGGTCCTTATCTTTGTTATGTGAACTTATTTCTTTACTCTGAGGAAATATTACACGCAAACCAAACAAGGCATCTTTCTCTCTGTACAGATTTTGTTGATATAGTATAAATTATTAACATCTACTCTTGTATGCTTGAAGTGAAAAATTATACGCACACTTATACAACCCAGGCCACGCTTTCAACTTCCTACGATATGTTTTGATCGAAAATGACGTCCCCCTATGGAAGTTTACCATGGGATCTATGCTATAGAATCGGGCAGAATTTCAAAAAACACCATACGAAACACTTCATTAATGAAAATAATTTGTCTTTTTTTCCCCATCAAAGTGTGCCCTGTCTCAAAAGACAGATGTTACATAATGTAAAATAATATAATGCAGGAATTTTACAAGAATAAAATATAATGCTAAATGATGAGCCTTAGCCTTCGTTATTGTTGGATAACGGATAGAAATATTTATTACTGAAATGACTTTTGTGAACGCTTCAGCTAGCTATCGAATGCATACAAATATGTATGTAGCTAATGGACGTCTCAAATTGGAACCTTAGTGACGGTAAGTGGCTGTCAATTTTCCACACCGCATGATCAATTGATTGTGCAAATAGAAGGCTAGATTTGGGTTTATTCACTTACATTAAAGAATGGTGCCACCAAACTGACGGGTTTTCAAAGGAAGACCAGAGATTGATAGATAAGTTGATGTACGATTGCTTCTATCTTTACGAACTCTGTATAGGTATATATATAAGCGAATGAGACTCAAACGATGCATGTAAATGAACCTTTGTATTCATATATCTTTTCAACAATGTTCGTGAGATAAAAGAAGTTTTGAATTCCAATCTTTGGGGGTTTCTTTTCGATATGTAAAACTATTGTATTCCGTTATTACCTCGTGAAATTAACGGAGGTCTCTTGACCTGTTATATATAGATTGAAAGAGGTTAAATGTATACAATAGACCGGATGGCTTTTGATTTCCAAACTTCCTGGCAATAATAGCTTTTCAAAGTCTAAATGTAAGATAAGCGAGTAAATGGGATATAACGCTTGATTTGGTTTCGAATAGAACAAAGATGAGCATACTGTCCTGAGGCTTCCTGGTCATATGGAATATAAACCAAATCTTTCTTCGCCTTGATCTAAGCGGAATATAGCAAGGCAAAGTTATGACAAATATACCAAACAGTATGCTTTTTTTTTTTACTATTGTAAGACATTGTAACAGACACACGTATGATAATTTCCGGTAAAATTTCAAACAAATGCAGAGAGTTTCACCTCTACATGTGACGTCAGGAGAATAATTATGTTATTAAAAATCATAATTAGACGTGATATAAAGTCTTTGCAATCATTAGCATCTTAATGCTACTGAAGCTAATATGGAGCTTTAACAATTTATAAACAGTGAGCAAACTGGTGCACCGCTAAACTACAGTTGTCTTTCCGGGTTTTCCAAGCACTATACGTTCTAACTGTCACAAATGAAGATCTAACTGGCTCCCTTCACTTAGTTCACTATCGGTTATTGGCTGTCAATTTGGTGATGGCTCCACGCCGAAGTCTATGGATTAGGCGAATATTCAGCCAGGGTGGGTTTGTCGGCTTAACGTTAATGGATGGTGGCACCAGCTTTCGGGAAATGTCGATTAGTTTAGTCTAGCGATTGATGTATCATATAGACACGACCAAATATATATATATATATGCAGTCTTATCGTATTTCATAGGATAGGTTTATATGAGATACACTAGATTATGATATGCTACATCCGACCATATGCGGCATCGTATCTCACTGTTAATTTAACAATAGTTCAATGGCTGCAGTATAACCAACGGAAACCGAAACAGAAGCCAAACTATGAAAGAGGTAGAAGATGACTAGAACTGCGATTATCAATGCATTTAATGTTTCCTTAAGTTCAAACTAAACTCCTCCTTTTGCCAATGTCTTATAGTAATGCTATGGTGTATTTTTATAAGCTTTAGTAATGACTCCACAATGTTTGCTTAACGGTTTATCCCATAGATAAATTAATACCAATGGCTGGGTAGTATATGTGCATCAAATATTATAATCATAAAATGTTATAGTTTCCAGTGAAGCAAATAGCCATATCAAAAACAAATATAAATGTAATCACGCTTAATCTAGATTAAATCAGCCTAGCACTGACTTCCACATGTCATGTTAGCACTCCAGGTATTTAAAGCCATCAGATGAACTTCAAAGTATGGAAGTCAGTGCCACCAAATAGGCCTACTTCACTGTCCATTAACACCAGCCAAATCCCATTAACAAACAAATATCAGCGATAGAAAATTCTAATATTAAACATCACGCACAAGTCTGATTTCATCTAACCTATCACCAAGTTCCAAGATAAAAGTAAATATTTAACCTTTCTAATGAACAGCTTGTGATATTTGATGGAGAAATGGTTTGCCTTCAAAGAACAAGTATAAATTCAATAGTACTATGTAAACATTGATTGATGGTAGCCAGCAGTAAAACCACTAGAGCAAAAGTCCAGCGAAAATAAAATACACCCACTTAGCTACATGGGTTGAGGTAGAAATACACAAGGAGTGGCAAGATTAATTCCAATATGGAGAATTTCCCTAAGGTTTCAATAGTATAAGATATTTGATGTTTAAAGACAACTATTTTATAGGATGGACAATGTCAACAGTCAAGATAACCAACCATCCTGTTTAGTTGTTAGCAAAAAAAAACATTGTTTCTAAACAAGAAATGACCACAAATAAGGGCAACTGATCTTTGTCAATAGCATATAAAGTATGACAAGAGGAAAGTAAAAATGGATGTTTAAGAGGAATCCCAAATTGCCATATCTTGTAACAAACAGTATGGCCACGCCCCATATACACATTTCACCTAAGCCTGTAACACACATGGAGGAGCCATATGATAACCAGTATGATCAATCATATAGTCATATTTCTTATCGAATAAAATACTTTCACCAAAATTGAATCGCTGAATTAAATAAGTCTGGCAGGATGAAATCCAACCTTGAGAAAATTGTGTATTACTAAAACTTGTTCCTTTGGTTCTTCCTGACACATATCCACTTTGTATCACTTCCAAGGATAGCAATCGAATTGGAAGTCATTTGTTCTGCACCGGTAAATTCCTTCACAATGTGGAGTAGAATCCAATGCTGAATCGGCGTCATTAAGCACCAGTTGTTCCGGTAACCAATGAAATTCACAGGCATAAAAAACACAATACGAGTCTGAGAGATTAAGGTTAAAATCCCATGTGTAAAAACCCACGCATATAGGCATATCCTTGGTGACATGACGACACAGACAGGCATACTCTATTGTTGATTCCAAATCGGATCCAATTTACTGTTTACTGTTAACATCAGTAACGAATCGAAATTTTCTGTGAAATTAATAATTGGTAAACCAGCACCAATTAGAATAACAATGAACGTGTTTCTGTAGGAATATGCCGTCGTATACTATCAACAAATATTAATCAGAAACCAAGGTTCGTGGAAATCCGTCTCAGTAGACTGTCAAGTAGATCTTGTTAACTGTGTCTGTGAAAGACCTATCTGGTCACAAATCTCTGGTGCGGCTTTTTTGGAAATAAAAATATTACTATGAACCATACAATTGGTAGAATAAACACTTCAGAAAATTCACTATAGCCTAGTCTCAAAAGGCATCCACAGAGTCTTGGACATGGTTAAGAATAAAGTGGGGGGAAAATCAGCAATATAAATCCAGTGACTTGATAAAAATTCTAGAAACTCGATCTGAACGTTGTTGTCCGCGTTAATTAATAGTTTATTGTTATATTCATAACAAGTGCTCCAGTTTCATTCTAAATGAGCAAGAATTACGGAAATGCAAATTTAAGAGATATGACGGAAACAGTTGACACATGAAAATATATCGTTCATTGTAAGGCTGTGTAACCAGTAATTGTTTAGAAAGGTCCAAAAATGTCAGAATGGTATCAAGTCTACATTTTTGTTCATATATCTCAGTGGGCACAGTTTTATTTCATACAAAATTTGCATCCAAAAATGTTCCAGCTCGTGACATTGATTCATCCACAATCGTGTAATTACTTGCATAACGCACAAAGCGTATTACTCAGACACAGTCACACAATGAATGCAGAAACCTCCAGTTCTCGATGGCCTGAAGATTAGGTCGAATGATAAGCATTGATATACAATACTGGAAAGACGCCTGGTATAATACTTAAAATTGTCTCAACATGATACAATCACCTTTACCGACGTGAGAAGCATCACTAGCTATTTCTTCAACATGAACACTTGGTACCAAGTAGACAAGTCATTTGTTTTTTCATCAAATCAAACTTGAGTAATCTTGACCAACAACGACTTTAGTACTGTATACCGAAGCCTCATCAGTCAAAAATTTTCGCAAAATATTCTTTGATGTTTGGCACTGGTTATAGCTAGGCCTGGACGATTGATGACAGTATTTCCGCTTTGAATTCTATTCGGTTTAGACATACGTTTCCGGGAAATGCTCTCCGTTGTCGGACAGTCGCTTGACAATGCTGTTGAAATCAATGAAACAGTTCAATTGTCTAGGTGATTTATTAGAACTCGAGGGATGAAGGCGACCAAGCCTTGTTAGTCAAACACACGTTTCGGGAAAATGCACTTTGATGTTGGACATTCTCTGGACGATAGCATTGAAATCAGTGATACAGTTTAATTGTCTAGGTGGTTTCACTGGGGTGACGGGTGGTGTCCGACTGTCTGTGCTCCCGTTATGGCCATTCTGTTGGCGGTGGATCCTGGGAGGGGAGTCCAACACATCAGGCAGACTTTTTTGTTTCGGAAGCAAGGCTTGTTGAACTTGGTCGGAACTAGGAGACTTGGTCATATGGTCGATGTATTTACTGCAAGGATTTCCAGTCAGCAAAAGGAAAAGTGGAATGACAAATCATCAGTATTAAGAAGCATGGATAGGAAGTACATGAAAAAAATGTATATCTATAAAATTACTCACTTATGCGTTTCTTCAAAGTCATATTTTTTTACAAAGGCATGATGAATTCGTTTAGGTCAAACACTACGAAATGGTGTATAGATTTTTAACGACGTTCATGCTGAAATAGTGATAAATTATAAATGCAAGCCAATCTAAATCCTGGTGGGTTTTTTTTTCCATATCAATATCTTTCTGTTTATTAACAAAACAATTTGAAATTTATTTCCGAAACTAAGACAACTTAAGCGGTTACAGAAAAACATGCGAGTAGAAATGATTGGATTCAAAACCACATAAAAAAACAGGAGGGATTTCGGAGGACGCAACATCAATTCTAACAAGAGTTTTTTCATGGAAATCTGTATTATATATAGGCATACAACAGAGACGGAGCAAAACCGAGTCCATGAAGCATTTAAGCTTTTCTCAACATTTTTAATCGAGCTAAGCTTTGGTATTGTTCTTCGTCCATGTATATTTGACAAGGGTCCGTGTATAATAGACCAGTGATTTGGTTTTCAAGGTTTTATTCTCCTTTATATGGAAAATCATAATCGAGACCATCATGACATTTTCATTTATGCTGAGACGATGGTTAAATATAGTGTCCGTGTATATGGACCATTGATTCGATTGAAAAGGTTCTATCATCTCTCTGGCCTAAAGAAAGCAATATGATTCGGAATGCACAGATTTCTTCGCCATATTATTGCTTGCGTGTATGTGAACAGCATGTGCAGTGTGCATGACCTTGGCGTTGTGTTCGTGCGGGGACTAGTGCTGGCTTATCAGAAAGGTGATAGGCAGCTTTACAACACCACAGAGAACATTGTCGGATTCAACAGGCCTGGTCATCATCAATTCTTTATACATATTGTGCACAATTCTTAAAGGACTGCTTCATTATTATTATACTGTTAGTTACCTTACCTTGTACTGAAGAAAATATTTAATACGTGAATGGGTATTTTGTTTTATCATTCTCATTAATATTACAATATATCAAATGATATTTATACGACAGACTATTGACGTATTTTCTGGCTATATCAGCAGGACACATTCAAGGAGTACCAGACCCATACAGTTTAATATGGAGATGAAAGCACGCAACAAAAAAAAACTAAAAAACTAAAATCCATGCAAGAATGTCAACGTGCCATAATAAAACACAATTTTAAATATAAAACACAATGTTCAATAACAAAATCTTTCTAAAATATATTTATTTGGAATATATACAAGAAATAAAGAGAACAAACGTTTAGCTTTGGTCTGTGTGTCAGAATACAATCATAACCCAGTGCAGTTGTGGCAGATCATGCTTATCTAGAATCTCATATCTTATCTTTTCCTTTAAAAACTTTACCAGGAAAAAAATTAAATGCCAATAACATAAGAGAGAATGAAGAGCATTAAAGGATAAACTGACAAATTGTAGGTTACATACACTGAAAAACAAAACAACAATCAAAGTAAAAAGAAGACAGAAAACAATCGTAACAAACATGCACTTGCAGTCTTTCATATAAGTAAAATAACCATAATAACAGAGGAATGTCAATTCAAGACAATTCTGCTCTTACATTTCCAGTTAAGTTCCACAGAATTAAACATTATACATGTATACTTAAATTGAGTGTAGGATAAACTTACTATTAACACAGTAAAAGGCTTGCAGTAAAGGCTCGATGCAACTTGGCAATGGTCCAAACAGAACCGGTCAACATACTAGTAATTTAGAGTTCTGTTAACCATGTAACTAGCAATTCTCTATAGTTATATAATAGGTGCTAATCATCGTTAGGTCCTAACCCAGGATTACTCTATAATGTAGGTACGGTAGGTCCTCTAATAATATGTGGAGAAAACTAGAATTAAAAATGTCCAGTCTGTGAACCAACTGTCCAGTCTGTGGCACAACAAACATGTCATTGGAATATTTTTGTTGCATGATGGTTCAAAATTGGTAGTTAAGTACACAATATGAATGTTTGTGGAGTGTGGTAAGTGCAAAACACACATGTCATTGGACAATACATCTATGCATATATCTGTGTACAAGAACAGACTGTTAAACTCCAGAATCGGTTCCATTTTCTTCATTGAAATATATATATATATATATATATTGGATTAATCTGTATTTTTACTAAATTGAAGTACGCTTATATCTCAAATATTTGATCAGCTGTCTGCAAAAATATATACAAAATGAATGTAAATAAAAAATGATGAAATAATACAATATGTGAATGACTCCACTTAGTCTTAACATAAAAACATACATTGGTCAAATGAGAGGATTTAAAGTGACGAAGTAAAAGTTAAAGAGTTTTTGTGAATTACACCCCAGCTTATTAAGTTCAGTGAAAGTTAAAAAAAATCATTTTTGTTTTTAATGAAAACTGAAAATTGTTCCAGAATGTTTAAATGAGGGTGTGTCAGATATGGGTCACACATGGATATACTATCATAACTCCAAGTCTAAGTCACGGTTATTGAACCTGCCCCTTTAAGATTCAAAATGTTGAGTCGTTACACCGCGTTGCATCAAAGGTTTTGTGGATACAAATGCAGAAAAATGGCCTGCCTTCTTTAGATGAATTAGGACAGGATTTCTATGGTTCATCCAATTACCTATTGTCAATTGAATATTTTTTATTTCTATATAACTGTTCTCAAAATTTATAGAAAAAAACTAATTTGGGGTGACCATGTCACTTTAATATGGCATACAATGTTATACAATGTTATACATTGTATATTTCAACAAAAATAATAGCAAAAAAAGAGATTCAACAAAATTATTTTAAACCAAAACTGTAAAATGTAAGACAATCTAAACACATGAAAACATTAGCATTTCTGGAGCTCCGATCAACTGGGCATTTCATTAAAAATTATATGTAGAAAATAATAACTATCCTTTCATTTACTATGGATGTCATAAATACCAATAACGCATTGTGTATAAAATAATTAAATGAACAACTTCGGTTTGCCAAACCATGGCTCCAATTATGTATTGGTCTTTGAAATATGATTGGCCTCTTTCATACGTTTGTAAAAGTAGTTTTTTGTTTTAAACCACCCTCGACACAACCGTAACAAACAATGCCAAGCCCAAATTACAAGACAAGCACAGGGCATAATACATAGTGAAATAAGACAACAAGGTGTGCAAATTTAATGTGCTAGATGCCACAACAGAACGACTTCGTGTTGCCACTAAGCTCTGAGAGCACCAGGGCAACAAGAAGCTCCCTCCAAAAACCTACGAAATTCATATAAAGAAACTGCAAACTATTGTGTCATTTACCACACTGAGTCTTTCCATTCCCAATAGTGCAGGACTATGTAAAACTGATCAATAACAATCTGTACATAGAGTTAACACCAGTTGGGAAGTTGCATAACATCAGATCACTGCATAGAGTTAACATCAGTGGAAAGTTACATAACATCCAATCACTGCATCCCATAAACACTTCAGGAATAATCATTTTTATTACATACAGACAGCTTATTTTTACTCAGACTAATTAACTGTTTATTTTACTATTTCTTCTGGATTTAAATACACCTGTGTGCTTGAAGCAATTATTTATTAGCAAAATGTAATCATTTTATTTAAGTACAGAATAATCAGAGGCTGTCTTTGCAATAACAAAATAATCAAAAATTGGCTAATACAATATCTCAAATAGATTTGGTTACTATGTCTGGTCCCTTTTTTTCTCAGCTCTAATAATTTCTTTGCTAGAATCGACAAAAGTTTTTATCATCCATGGTTGCCAGTTTATATATATTTCTTAACTAGTATATAAGTATAGGTTGGTAAAATCAACTTCGAGGGCATAACATATAAAGAATGCAGAATAAAATAAAATATAACAACGAAAGAAAAATTTGTCTATTCTTTTGGCCTACTTCATGTTTAATGTTACTTCAGTCATATGACAGGGAGAATCCAGAATGAAACGATGCCTAAATGGGATCGGGATACAGAAAAAACAGTCTACACAAAAGTCAAATTGACAGACATTTTCTTGATTTGTTTGTTAGTTTGGTTGGGGATTCAGTGGGAATTAAGACTGCAGAAGAGGGTTTAAATAAACCAAAATATAGTCGTAATAAATTGGTCATCATTCCATGGAGGCACTACCCATTTAACAATTGTCCAGTTCTGTATATGGTAATTTAAAATAAACTTCATTTTGTCTATGGTTCATATAGTTCAATTTCACAAATTTATAAGTAATTTGTATGTTTCTAAACTAAACTCACCTTCCACTGACTAATCCACTTATGTAATATAATCGCTATACTGAAGAATAAAACGAAACCCCTCCACTGGACCCTCACCTGGTCATGCAGTCTGTGCAACACCGGCTGCGCATGACGTTAGGCAGCACCGGCTTCGCTCTCCCTTCTTAATACTTCAGCAACGTCAAAAAGGCTCTGAGAGGGGAGGATGGGCGGGCCATTACCGTCAGTGGAAGGTTAGTTTAGTTTAGAACATACAAATTACTTATAAATTTGTGAAGTTTCTTACACTGTAAACTTACCTACCACTGACTAATGCACTTAGAGTACCACACCAAGGAGGTGGGCAGAGCTACTTACACCCTAGGTGAGAAGGTCCAGAGGACATCCCCATCATTCGAACTGAAGGTACTAATCAGTCCTTGAAACGAGCAAAGGGGAAAACATAGTACCCTATAAATACTACGACAACATTCCTTGAATTAAAACTGGATAAAAAAGAAGAGTAACCGTCTATCGGCCACTCGCTGAGACCCTGGTAACGGCCTGTGCCGCCACCAAATGTCCTAGAGACTACGTCGTCTCACACCAGCGTCATGTCTTGTAGATAATACGAACCCGCTCATAAGCTAAACGTACAGTTTTACAAAGCCAGGAAGCTATCGT
>JAUELC010280727.1:0-10045 GCA_031471745.1 Cryptochiton stelleri
ACACAGAAACAAGAACAAATGTGAAAGCAGATGCACAAGAGTTACCTCCCATGCCCAAAATGACCTGCATAACGGCCGAGATTAGTTTCACAATGAGAAATAGTTGAGGCAATCTCTAGTACCGGATCATATAACATTCACCTCTGTGGTGGGCTCAGGACTACTTTTTGTTTCACGAGACTTTTCGGTCACATGATATAAATTTGAAAATGGCATATGAAAAAAAAAAAATGCTCTCGACGTATTCTTCCGGCAGGTTTACAATTAAATCACCTTCCGTTGGGCTAAATAAATCAAAGCTTCTCTCTGTTTTCATTAAACAGTCTGTTTTATCGTAGGTATATGCACAGATTCGGTTGTTGTTGTTTAATTAACGGTGTCGATCTTTGTTTACATCTATGTAGTAATATCCAATGACGTCATTGGTAATATCGCTCTGTCAAATGTCCCAAATAACCAGTTCCTTTGCCTTCTTCGTTTATAAACATAAGTATTGTTACCAATACGGATAATTGTTAATGTTTTTACTTGGTTGTCATTTTCTGCATTAAATAAAGGTTGGAGAACAGTTTAAAAAGGCTATTAAGTTTCCTCAACATCCCTGACATTTGTTGAGCCCATAGCAGAGGTGTATGAGAGAGAAACGAACGACAACTCTTGCATAGGAGAGTCCAGTTGAGGAAGGCCGTATGGTTTTCCCATTCTCAACAGAGATGTCGCCTCTGAGCCAGCTGGTGCGCAAGATGCCGACTCTCAAATTATGTACGAGATACACAGCACAGGGAAACCACGCGATCTGTACAAATACTAATCTGTACAATTACTAAAATGTATCTTCTTTCGGTAACCATTGTTCACTGTTTTATCTATTTTGTTATCATCTGTAATAATTAAATCTATCAAAGGCTTGCTCTATTGAGGAAGAAAAAAGGGACCACAATGATTAAAATACACATACGAGAATTGAATCGACATATCCAATATATTTATTATGCTTTACAATCAGAATGACGAATAATCAGAGTGCAAAGCTTACATTGTACATGCACTTCATAAACCCCATGTAGCGTACTTTTATTTCAAAATAGAATTATACAAGTAAATTTCACCATTGCAATCGTTTAACATCGTTTTAAATAAAGTATTGTCTACCACATCGAAACCCACCCTGGAATCCTTTATTTGATTTCATTAAGGGCTTTAGAACACTAGTGTATGAAGGATTAAATACATGTTTTTTTCTTCTTCTTTTTACATTCGATTACAACACAGTCCACACCCATTTTCATAGATGTTCTGGAATTAACGCTAGAGAGAATAGACACACCGTCGTATGTTCAAAATACAGCAGGT
Source organism: Cryptochiton stelleri (assembly GCA_031471745.1). Taxonomy (NCBI): domain Eukaryota; kingdom Metazoa; phylum Mollusca; class Polyplacophora; order Chitonida; family Mopaliidae; genus Cryptochiton; species Cryptochiton stelleri. The sequence continues at coordinate 1,354 of JAUELC010280727.1, forward strand.
TGTGAATCTACGCCTTAAATAACTACGTCACTCAGGAAGCTTGTTCTTCTGGAACATGATTTGTATTCTAACTAATCGTTTCTTGTCCGACTTTTATAATGATAACAGAAAATTAGGATCAGACAATTCCAAAAACGATGAACTTGACGTTTTTAATGAAATAAACATATCGCTAAATATAATTTATTCCTTTTCCAAATAAATACATTGTCTTAACAACAGTCCTTTTTAGCAGATAATAACAAGGTTTACACATTGGTTTTAGTTGTATGAAATATATTAACAGATTATTAATTTATTCAAAATATATTATTATTATTATGATAATACATCTCTCACTGTACATTCAATTTTGTAATATAAATACATAGTTATTGGAATACGATTTACATATGATTAATAATGTTATCATTCAACTACACGAGGCGTGCTTTGCCTTTTATATTAACTTTAATTGACACTTTTAATAGTATTTCTCCTTTATTTCGATTAGTTCCTTGTCATGAGACTAAAGACGTTTGAAGAATACTATAATCAACACAAAATTTACCTATATTTCCATATTTGGCTTTTTGAGTGGTACAATATGTAAAGCCTATGGATAATCAGATCGCGTCCCATGCGTTACGTCTAAGTTTCTTATATTTAATACAAGTCTACCTCGTTTATTTGAATTATAAAACCATTAACCGACAATATAATTGATAATTTATACACCCATATAAATAATTATATACCCTAAACAAATAAATATCTGTTAATTTCTTTCTATCGTCTCTTCTATCCATGTGACGAAATTTGACACTTTTGTGAAGGCGTTAGGATAGCCAGCCCGTCTACAACCAACCACGGCCCACGAGGCTAGCCCGGCTACATAAAACTTCCCTCTGCGGCGACATACCAGAGGGCCCCCCGAATCACCCTGTCGAAAGAAAAAATACACGAGTTATCAATGCGCCAGAAAAATGTGTTTCTCTTCGCTACTCAGGTTGTTGTTCTTAGGAGGCCGATTTTAGGTATGACGTCATAATTTCCAGATAACTTGCATTAATTCAGTTCCGACCAAACTTCCTGGTCCATAGACGGCTACACTCATATTTGTTCTTATGGAACATGGTTTATATTCTAACCAGTCCTTTGTTGTTCAACTTTTGAAATAATAACATGATGAAAGTAAAATGAGGATCAGTTGGAGTTGATTTTGACTTGATTCTGCGACAATGGCCATATCCTGTCCCATATTCAACTACCACCACTTTTCTACCACCGTAATTCATACGGATATAAAAAAGTCTTCAATATATTTAATCACTGTCACTTTTGTGTGGGAAAGAAGTACAAAAAACGTATAGCAGCTTTTCGAAAAAATCTGTGGATATTGAAAAGTTATCATCCCTGTGTACTTCCGGCTATGATCATGCATCGAACTAGCTTTGGTACCAACTCGTTCTGCATATCAGTGAGTGCCATTAAAGTCAGATTACGCGCCTCGTGAATTATTTTCAAAGAATCTACAATTACTCATGCTTTATCCTATACATAATGTATGATATCAGGTTATATAATATGATATTATGAAATAATTTATCATATTATAAACGGATCGATGAAAGCATAATAATCACGATGATATCGTTAACAGAATTCATGATACTATAAACTGAATTCATGATCCATAAACAGAATTCATGATAACATAAATAGAATTCATGATATAACATCAACATAATTCATGGTACCATAAACATAATTAATGATACCATAAACAGAATCCAGGGTATCATAAAAAGAATTCATGATCCATACACAATTTATGATACAATAAAATAATCCAGGGTATTATCAAAATAATTCATGGTATCATCAACAGAATTCATGATATCGAAAACAGAATTCATGATAACATAACAGAATTCATTATACCGTAAATATAATTCATGATGTCATAAACAGAATTAATGATACCATAAACCAAATCCATGATATCATAAACAGAATTAATAATACCATAAACGTAATTCATAATACCATAAACAGAATTCATGATATCATAAACATAATTCATGATATTTTAAACACAATTCAAGATACCATAAACAATATTCATGATACCATAAACCTTATTCATTATACCATAAAAAGAATGCATGATACCATACACATAATTCATGATACCACAAACAGAATTCACGATACCATATACAGAATTCATGATACCATAAGCAGAATTGATTATATCATTAACAGAATCGATGATATTATAAACAGAATCGATGAAATTATAAACGAAATCAAGCCATCATAAACAGAATTGATGATATCATGAATACACTTTTGAGATGTTAGAGATTCATTTATTCCACATGTATTCAGTAGAAGGACAAATACAAGTTTTATAAAAAAAAGGTACATTAACGTATGCTTTTAACTATTTGAACTAATTAATGATCGGAAAACATATTCCATCATATAGGTCATATAATTAATGAGTAACGATAATGACATACCTGACAAGCACCTGTATCCCCATCCCCCACACAGAGATGGGAGTGTTCTACATAGGTATCTCCCCACACCTTCCTACAGTAATCCCGTGATCGGATCTGTATTGGTAACTCGTGTAATATCCTTCTGTCGCTATGACCTATAACATGAAGTCATAGAGGAAAATAGAGGAGATAAAAGATTTTGTTTGATTGGGGTTTTACGCCGTACTTAAGATTATTTCACTTATTTGACGGCGTGCATGCCTAATGGGTGAAGGAAACCACCCCCGACACCATGCACTGGCAACAAACAATGACAAGATACAAGACAATCACAGGACATTACAGGACGCCACAACAGCATCGTGTTGCTCCTTAGATCTGAGGGCACCAGGGCAACACGAAGCTCCCTCCAACCGCCCACAGGAGAGAAAAGAAAAACCAAACCGTTGAGAACTGATATATGTTTTCGTGAATTTATTTATTTTACCTATTTTCCGCATAAATAATTCTGGAACAAACGTACGAACGAACGAACGAACGATTGCTTCCTTGAATGCTTGATAAACTGATTGATTATATTACTTATTTCTATAATAGATACAGATAAAAGGTAAAGAATTTGCCATATTGTACCAGTCTTCATTAAAGTCACATACGCATCCAAAATAAAGGGTTTCAAACAAATTCTGATTGCCTCGATTTTGCCTCGTAAATGAAAAGTTATGTTGAAATAAAAAATATTCAATGGGTACAAGGCTTGTACGAGCATTGGGAAAAACTGCCATAATTCAAATTCAACGAAAAGTGGGCCGGCCATCTTTCCTCGTATGTTTCAGCAGTGCCTTTGATCTCACCGCAGCGAATGACCTACATATACAAGGAGTCATCCTCCGAAATTGTGGGGGCGGGGCAAATAACCGTTGACGTCGGTACATCAAAGCGTGTCCCAGATTTGACAGTAAATTGACACATCCTCATTTAAATAGTCTGAAAGAATTTTCACTTTAAAGTTTTTTTTGTTATTATTAAACTTTCACTAATGTACAAAGTTGGGGATGAAATTAACAGAAAGCTTCTAACTTTTACTTCTTGAGAAAAATATCTGTACGTCATGTCATTCTGTAACGACGCAAAATACAACATTTGTGGGTGCGTATGTGACCTTAAGTATTACGTTTGTTAATCTCCAATGTAAATTCAAATTGTGAACTTGAAAGATCGCATCAAAATCAAAAGTACTTGCAGGTAGATTGGCCTTGATAAACACTACAAACAGACGAGATGAAATACCTTCTGTTTCTCCCCATCCAGTTATATAACAATTATCCTGGTAGGTATATTCTTCTCCTTGGAACGGTATACAGGCCGGCAATATGGCGGAGAACTGACCGTCTATATCATGAGATAGTTTCACCAGAGCTATATCATTAGGGTAACCTCCTTCTGCGGTGTAACCATGGTGCTGCAACGACAATAATAAACAACAGTATTTATTCAGACGAAATGAAAAGGCGATTCTATTCAAAATTAAATTTGAAGAAAAAAAAGTGGTGCCGACAAGACCTTGTACAGAATGATGCATTGCATCGCTAGAGGGATTTAAAGACAATAATTTAAATGGTGCAAGAATGACACTTGGGGCCTATATATTGACGCTTTACAGCCCATTCTTGTTCCAAATCGGTAACTTTCGTCCCCTTCAATTAAAGGATTTTGTGTATTGAATGGCCATTTTTAAAGCCATTTGCGCCGTATAAGGAAACCTTGCATCCCATGGAGATAAACGTATCTTATGTGACATCAGGTGCATTCCACACAAATAAAAATCTACATAGAGCAGGTGTCAGCAGAGACAATATCGAAATAAAATAGAACTACTTATCATAACATTAGGTCGAATTGGCCAATTATAAATGGAGAATTAAGTAACGTGAACAGTTAAAATGGCATTATAGGTCATTTAATCAGGTCAAGGGCAAGCGGCCTCGCTTTGGAGTTCACCAACTCAATCAGCATGCCTGATCGTTACATACAATGTCAATGACCATGGTGAATCAAATTAACCGTTTTATACAAATGTACGCAGCTTTGCCAGTTAAACTAAAGTCACTCGAGACCATCCCTAGAAAATAAAGGGACGCCATTCAGTAGTTGAAAACAAACCTGTCATCAGTGGAATTTGTGAACGTCAGAAGGCTTGTTTGTTTGTTTGATTGGTGTTTTACGCCGTAATTAAGGTTGTTTCGCTCATATTATGGCGTGCCAGTCAAATGGGCGAAGGAAACCACCCTCGACAAACCACCCAAGAGACAATGGCAAAGCACAGGAATTAATACATGGTGTAATAAGACAAAGTATGCAAATATACCGTGCAACACATCACAAAACAAAGCAGCTTCGTGTTGCCCCTTGGCTCTGAAAACACAACAAAATCAATCTACTTTCAACTTGTTGAACAATAACTGGAATCAACAAGTTTAGCGGACACAATTTACAGTATGATTATTCAGTTTACCCGTATGATTTTCTCCACGCCACGGTATTGTTCATCTCCGTTGTGTTCGGCCAGGTTGTATTCTCCTATCACAGCGACATACAGCGGAGGAGCGCTGAAGATTCTGTAATATTACATTAATGAAAAATACAGTTAATTTAGTCGAATACCTTTCCAAATTTGATTATGCTACCCACTCTCTATAATTGACCCTTCAATAAAAACAAGTCCGTGCGTACTATTGTACCAGGAACCGCCGCTATTTTAAAACTATGAAATGGTATCAAATAATCTGTGACCGAAGAACAATGGAGTCAGATTTTGTGCCGATCTGATTTGAATTGACGAAACCGTAGTATTTTGTACCTAGCGCCCCCCCCCCCTTCCCCCCCAACAGAACAAGAAAAAGAAGAACATGATGATTAGCGATCAGGGACTCAGTCCAAAAACAATGTTACCATAGATATTGCATGCGCGTTGTTTAGCGTAAAACAAGCCAACATCATGTGAACTGTTTTGATGTTCCTGCACCCTCTAGAAGAGACCAAATCTTTTCAATTCTTGCTGCAGTTTTAAGTCAGGAGACCATGCTTGACGAAAGCTAACAGCAAGAAAAACTTCCGGCATGTGTTTCCGATGAACTTGTAGCTATTGTCTACTAATGAATGTTTTCGGAAGTTGAATTATACCGTGTTGAAAATGTTCGCTGATGATCTCGATTTAGTTAGTCTATTTAAGGGAATTATAATACATTCAGCCTTGTCAGAAATAGAGAAGCAAGAAAAAGGCTAGCGGAGGTCAAACGTGATGCAGATGGAAAAAATGAATGTCCAAATCAAAATAGACGGAATTTAAAAAGTAACACAAAATTAGTACAGAATAATACTATTCGAGATAAAACACCTATTTAAACGAAATTTGGTTTATAACCCGTCCGTATTTCGACCTTAGAAACAGACACCCAATAATAAGAAATACATGTCGAGCGTTCTTGACTACTCAGCCAACGGACTGGCTTGTTAACTAGAGTACATAATCCTAAATAATAATAATACACCTCCTCATAATTTCATTTCTAATAAAGAAAATCAAAATGATAGTAGACACAAAATGTAACATTTAAGTAACGTATCCAAATAAAATTAAAAAGTAAAAATAAATTGCGATATGATTAAATATAATTAGATAAAGAAAATAAATGAAGCAGAAATAACCGAAGTAGTTTTCTTACCCATAGACGCAGTGAGCCGCGGTGAGCACCCATCGTGACGTGATGAGCACACCTCCACAGCGGTGAGCCAGCACGTCACTCCGCACCTGGAGCGAGACCTGCCAAGACCACGTGCCCTGTGACGAGGGGATTCCCCCTATGATGTACGGTGTCCGAGCCACGCCACATCTACCTGAAGTTTAATAATACAGGATGAATGACAGTCGGTAGAGCTTGCCTATCTTCAGCCGGAAATGGAACGAAGGGAGAATGGTTAAATTCTCGAAGGTTAGAATGGATGAGAGGCCTTATAAGTAGATGACAATTTACCTCAAGTGCATATCTGATTGATGATAGACCACATTGTATTAAATATATTGATGACGTTAAATGACCCACTAAAGTATTAATTAGACCATGGGGCCTGTGTGATTGGTCTTGTTGACTCAATTCAAGTTTGAAAATTAATAGGCAGAATAAAGACAATTAGATTCGTTGTAGAGTAAAACAAGGTGCTGCATCAACGATAGACGAAAAAATCACATGTTTACACTTTCTGTGAAGGACAACCGGCACATTTGTTTTTCCGTAGTCACAACTCTTGTTTGTATCGGTTTTAAAAAAGAGACAGGATTATTTAACCACAAATATTAATGTACATGGATATGGACATGTTAATTGATTCCAATGCTTATTATTGTATATTTCAGAAGTCTATTAACTAAAAGTATCGAACGCCCCTTTGCTCCATCTAAACTGCGTTGAAGCAGTTTCTAGTTGGCTTTTCAGAGTATCGCCCTCTAGTGTATACTGACAAATCACGGGAAACCTTGTTTAACCATAATAACATTTCTAGCTCACAAATGATTTTTCTTTTTAGTTTGTTCATGTATTTTACATATAAAAATAAGATATCATATGGGAAGTCCCTGATCCGCTTGAAACTGTATGGTTTTAATATACGTTTATCTATTAGTTTATTACCCATGATTCACCATTTTGTTCTTCTGGAATTTAAACAGTGCGGAATGGATAAATAAAAGATCTGCGCAACCTGCATCTTTAAACAATGCATTAGTAGTGTATATAGAGCAGAACTTCGCATCTTAAACGCACAGAAAAAGTAGTGTTTTAGGGCAATCGGGAGGTAGCTATCTCCCATTGTTTTTGGCCATTTGTTACTATTTATGTAGTGCGGAGCCGTTTTAGCTCCGCACTACATAATAAGGAAGGATTGCTACTATGTATGTAGTGCGGAGCTGTGCGAAGCCGCCGCTAGGTGGCGCTAGTCGTGTGATGACGTCATGGTGATGGCATCATAGTGATGACGTCATGGTTGATGACATCATAGTGATGACGTCATGGTGATGAAGAGCACTCCACTACATAATAAGGAGGTGGAAGCAGTTGGCGTGGTGCCTCCACGACACTAGCGGCTGCGGCTGTACAGAATAAGTAAGGCATTGAATCCCTTATATATATCAGGTGAAATCAGTCATGCGCAGTTGCCCCCTCCTTCCAGTGGATTGCTTTAATCCTCTACCGAGTAGGTGTGGAGGTTGTAAAGGTCGGACTGGAGGTGGAAACGGTTGGCGTGGTGCCTCTACGACACCAGCAACTCCGGCTGTACATAATAAGGAAGGTTTGTTACTATTTATGTAGTGGGGAGCAGTGTGGAGTCATGACCTTTGACCACTGTGACTATGGTTGTCCAGGTGGCGCCAGTGGTGTGATGGCGTCATACCGGAAGTCTCAGCTGAATCAGTCATGCGCAGTTGCCCCCTCATTCCAGTGGATTGCATTAATTGCATTTATCCTCTACCGAGTAAGTGTGGAGGTGGAAGCGGTTCGCGTGCTGCCTCCAAGACACCAGCAGCTCCGGCTGTACAGAATAAGGAAGGCATTGACTCCCTTATATACTAATGGATACAAGGGTTGCTTCGAGTGTGGGGCTTAAAGTGGTGTTTTGGGTTGTATTTATTCTAGGCATGATTGTCCCCCGAATTGAACCAACTACACGGCTGACAGGGGTGTTAGTGCATAGTTTGCATTGACTCGTAAGTTGAAACGACTAAGCACCGCTAAGCTATGTCTATAAATAACCATGGAGAAGCCCTTAAGTCAAGACTATGTCAAAACCGGGGTTACCTCCCTTTTGCCCTTGAACTGTATGAAATCAACGTCTATAGAGATGTACTACACGTCCGCAGACCTTTGGAATTCGACATGGGGTGTGAAATGTTGTGGGGGTGGCTGGTTTTCTTCCCAGGATGCTAAGCACGCGTGATCACGCGAGACGTGGCGAGAATTGGCGAGATGTGGGCTGTACCTCCTGTACGTAATAAGGAACGCTGCTGCGACTACTTAATAAGTAAGGCTGCTGCTCACTACAGAATAAGTAAGGGCGACTCCTCCTGGACAGAATAAGTAAGGGCGGCGCCTCCTGTACAGAATAAGTAAGGCCGCATCCCACGGGCCGTGCGCCTGATCCGTGTTGAT
>JAUELC010280738.1:0-10044 GCA_031471745.1 Cryptochiton stelleri
ATGTATGACATACATGTGTGACTTACACACATGTGCAACATATGTGACATATAAACAGGTGTGACATACACACAAGAAATACATGTCTGACATACAGACATGTGTAACTTACAAACCGATATACAGACTTCAATTGACGTCATTCATGAGCACATAGCCTTGGTCCCATGTATTGCTGTTGTTGACGGCCACCAACCAAATTTTCCAATCACCTCTCTATTTACACCTATCACGTGACTTACGTGACCACCAGCCTTACTATACCACATCCCCACACAGTGATCTTCCCTTCCCCACACACAGTGATCTTCCCTTCCCCACACACAGGCCACCCCAAGGCCACCATTTGTCTCATCTGTGCAGACAAACATACATGTGTGGTATACAGACATGTGGGTCATACAGACATACATACATGTGTGCCATATAGACATGCGTGACACAGACATGTGTGACACACAAACAGACATACATGTGTGACACACAAACAGACAAACATTTGCGACATGCGTGACATACATGCATACATACAAACATACATATGTGACATGGGATTACGTGTGTGACATGCGTGACAGATATGTGTGACATGCACCTCCATACATAATAAGTAACAAATGGACCAAAAACAAGGAGAGATAACCACCTCCCGATTGCCCCAAAACACTACTTCAGTCAATCTCCTATGATGTAATCTACAATTGTACGAAAACTGTGTGTGGTATAGTAACCCCTAAAGGTTATGCAAATTTTGCACCCCCGTTTGTTTCCGAGTGCAATGAAATATTGAAATGATTTTGTTGATAGGTACATGTATATGTATGTGTAGGTTATTTAGGGCACGTCATAACTAAAGAGTTTACGGACAACGCAGATATTGGTGAACAAAGAACGGAGCATTACATTAGAGTGAATGAATTTCTGCGTAAGTTCATAATTGGTGTCCGTTAGTTTGAAAAGGCTATTCAAAGTGTATTGTACAAGTGTATATTGTTGCTCACTGTGGATTGATTACATTAACACTAGCTCTAGAATGATAAAGGTTTGATAGAACAATTCATTTAGATGAACTATGAACTTGAGGAATAGTAAGTTAGTGCTAGTGGTATGTTTGTCATACACAATATCATGTCTTTTGAAGAAATTGTATAAAGAAAACTGTGAATTCTTTGATGTAAAGACTTGATTCTTCCTTGATACAGACAGTTCGGTCTTCCAGTGCAGTAGATTCAGTGATTTCGTTGTATACTATATATGACTCCATAACTCTATAACAACCATTTGTCCTTGGCCCGTATATATTTATTTACATGTAATCACTGTATATGGACTTAAGTGTACAATACAATCATTATTATTATTATTATTTTGTGTTTGTTTTCTATGTTTCTTGATGCATTCATGTACAAACATAGGAGTCTTTGTCGCAGTGGGCATTCCACTATACATACAGAAGCTCTAGCGTATTGAAAGCGAACTCGTGTTTATAATATACATACCAGTAAGTCTTCACAGGACTACCAGTTTTTACGTATTTTTTTCTGGTTAAACGTGATACCTTCCGTGACAGACTAAAACAGCATTTATCATATTATTCTTATACTATACCAAATCCATAACATTCATATGATAGATCAATCAATTGTTTGTCAAACCCAGTGAAAACAGGTTATTTCTAAAAATAATCACACTGGCACAGGGATGACGATTAATAAAAAATCGATAAATCATCTCATGTTCTAGTTAAAGTCTCAGGGACAAGTCTTATCAATGGATCTGAATCTCGAGTATATGGGAATATCTTGTGGTACAACACTTATAAAACTATTACTGCCTTTAGTTAAACTACAAAAGCGTGCTATTGGCACGATTTCATTATCTAGTCGCCTAGAGCATACTTTAGCATAATTCATTAAGCATCATATTCTCCCACTTGATCAGTTGAATATATATACCATTCTATTGTTTGCTAAAAAATCTGTCCACCATAAAAATCTCATTCCGAATGCCTTTTCTAACTTGTTTGTAAGACAGGCTAATATACACCAATACGGAACCAGATCTACTTTAATCAATTTATATAGACCTTTCTTTCGAAGTAATCTATCCTATTATTCTCTTAAAATTACAGCTCCTCGTGAATGGAACAAACTCCCTCTCCATTTAAAACTGATAAAATCAATGTCGTTGTTCAAATCAAGATTGAGGACACATTTCATTGACTTACTACGAAACCAAATTTAATTATAAATTCACTTATACTGTTTTATCTTATAGACAAATTTGTAATAACTGTTCACCACCTACTCTGTGAATACACAATTATAATTTCTTTGGGATATAACAAGCCATTTGTGCTTTATTCCCGCCAATCATTTATTTCTCTCTGTATTAATTGCTTCTGTCTCTTGTTTAATATTATATACATGTATTATTACTAATTGTACATAATTTTTTGGTGAATAAATTCAAATTCAGTATGGCGAAAAGTTCCTAGCGTGGAGAATTCTTTCCATCGAGAAAGTATTTGAAACATAACCAAGTGATCCTGGTGAAACTTCTTTGAATTGCGAATTTTATCTTCATGAACGGTTTGTTGATATATTTATTAGTATAGAAGTGATGCTTGAGGATAAAATAAAATTTTAAAAGACTGGAATCACAGATGTGTCACAAAAAGAGGAATAAGAAAAACCGAGCCACAAGGTAGAGAACGCGGTGCAACTCTAGTAGGATGCGAGCGTTGTGCACTGCGCTAGTACCGTGCAGGCTACTGTCAAATTAGGCTACAACAACAACAACAAAACGTATGGTACAAACCTTGCCCCTTTTCAAAGCTACCGGCTGTGTCGTTCGTAAGCTGCAGACTTGATAGCACAAAGTTGGAAAACACTTTGCTATACATGCAGATTTGGCCGTTTATTTCTCTACCAATTACATTATTTGAATTATTTCTGATTGGTTTTAAAAAATTTCATGGTAAGATTTTAATTATTAATACACTGGTTATGTGAGTACTTGTTTCGCATTAAAAAAATCCAGAATTATATGACATGTTTATTTGACCTTTGATCTCGTATATATGGGAGTCATCATTATTTTTCCTCATCACTTGTCGAATTAGAGATCTCTCCAATTCGCCGGAATAGTAGATATCTCTAAATGACTAAGAGATATCTCTAAATGAATTAGAGATATCGCTTAATGGAATTAGAGATATATCTTAATGAATAAGAGATATCTCTAAATCATTTAGATATATCTCTTATTCCGATTAATTAGAGATATCTGTAAATCATTTAGAGATATTTCTAATTCCGATTAAATGATAATTTGGTCCTCCATAATATCCAACAGTACCATTCCATATCTATTTGCTTTATACAACAATACAAATTTATCTTGAACTAATCTTTACCAAAATATAAAAGCCTGCTAACCCAATTCTCTTTAGGCAGCTATATTAGATACCTGCTTTCGGACGCCAAGTATCATTTTACAAAATCATATATTGTATACCACATTTCGTTGCCATACACGGTAATATTGGCGTAACATTTATCAAAGAGAAAGGTTGGGTGGATATTGAGAAGTAAAACTTGTCAAACAGACCAGACAAGTTTAATACTGTCCAAATAGCCTAGTCTGCTATATATTTCGGTGCAATATTACAACTTCCATTGTAATTCGTTATTAAGCATGGATACCCAAATTTTCTCACAACCTCTAACTTGTCCTCTCCATACAACCAAATCATAGTGGATAATTCTGTGTCTTTTCTGAAAATACATGCGTTTGTTTTCTCTAGATTGTCGACAGTTTTCCATTTATCACAATAGGCTTAAATCCGTCAAAAATATCTCACAGCCTTACATATCTTAGGTGTGTATGAAATCAAAAACCGTACCATCAGCTATAAGTTAAATAAATATAACGATTTGATCCAGTTTGATATCTTCGTTGCTAACTGCTCTTAATCGTGTTCCATTTCTTTTATAAACATTAAAAATAAAAAATGCAACAGTGGTTCTCCTTGTCGTACACCAAGCTCAATATCCAAAAAATCAGATAATTTTCTATTAAAACGAATACTCGATCTTTTTTTCTACTTAGTGAGGAGAATGGTTTTGTCAATGCACTTATCAGGGTAATACCCTTTTTTTCTTCTTAAGATAAATTACCATTTATTGTATTGAATAAGTATACCTTTCGCCCAAATGCTGGGTTTGTAGAGTATAGTTGTATATGTCTTATAGGCTTGGCGCTAAAACATATTTACAGTCGATACATAATTCAGCCGCGATACTTTCTTGTCCAAGAGAATTATTTCGCTTAAGAAGATCAATAGTCTATAACACTATTTTCTGTCCTGCCGTAGAAAATAAACTTACCAATGCCTTGTCTTTACCTAATCTGCCATTAATTGTTGTTAAATCCGTTGTTTTACAAAGATGCAGTAATTTATGTCCAAATGAGTTCGTGTTTCTATTTAGTGAAGCTCTATAATTAGCATTTAGGTGTTCAGTGTTTTATATTTCATATGGTAAAATGTCAATACAGTGATCCAAAAACATATTCTCTAACGAGTCTATATTATACGCTGTTCTACTATTTTCCTTGCCACATATGCTTACATTTTCCCTATCAGATAATTAAGTTATTTCACTTCCAATCTGTCAAACCGTGGGTTGCGTCTCGTGGCGGGGCTGCATGAGATCCTGGTGACTGAGGAGCTTCTGACCGACACTAGGGTGCCATATAGCCATCTCGCCCAACACGTCACTTTGGCTCAATATACCTGAAGATAGGTTGTCAGATTGGCTTCCTCTGGTCAATCAGCTGGTCGCGTGTTTTCCTGCTTTAATGCAATATTTGTTCCACTCTATTTGTTACAAGATTATTCTTATGAACAAACAGAACAAATTGATAAAATAGTAAACCTCTATTTCTTTCAGATAAACGGATCACTGTAGGAGGCGGTGACTCGTAGGTCAATCGAGTAGATAACACAGGAACAGTTTAGGCTTAGCTTACTGCTAGATGTACTTGACTATAAAATTATGGGAGTATATAAAGTAGAAAGCCCATAAACAATTTAAGGGTACTACCGCTAGTCAGGCGTGAAATTTTGCCCTTTTTGGTGACATTCTGTAAACCGCTTTGTAATCTTGATAATGCAAAAACTTTCATTCACAAATTCGGTTTGAAGTGTGTTATTTTTAGATTTAAAGTGTAAAATATGTGTCTCAAAGATTACCCGCACGAGCAGGCGGAAAGGATTAAAGGAATTATCTCACATAGGCTAATTACCTGGTGGTCGTTATCAGAAGCCAATCCACAAAAGACAAACTTGACTGTTGGGGGTGTGAAATCGAACTGATCGGTTGACAGATAGACAAAAGCGGGAGACGTATTACAAAGATGACTTTAGTGAAAGTGGGTCTTAAGTGTCTTAAGTGTTTACTCAGCCAGGGTTTTAGAACAATCATTTATACCAAACAACAATTACCCCCTGCAGAACACCCACTGGTGACATTAACAAAGGCTTGAGCGTAATAAACTGTGCAAACGTCGCTCACAATTTTGAGTGCTGGATGCTGGAAAGGCACACTGCAGCAACAACATTACTCTCCCTCTATGGTTTGAACTGATACTTGCAAGACCAATCTGAAAAAGTAGACTATTGTACCAACATGAAATCCTTGCACGGAGTTTCTGTTATTTTTAATAAACATCGAAATATACAACTTAGCAATAGTATGTAGTATTTAGCTTTCCATTCCACTCTCTATTTACAGTTCAAAAAACGAATTTGTAACCTTTAGTACGACGTTAAAAACGGACTATGCCACCTCTCTACCAATAGATGCCAGTTCATACTCAACGACTACCAAGGCGTGAAATGTCTTTTCATAGGCATCTATTATAATAATGTTCATACCTGAGAACAAGCGCCCATTATGATAGCTTATGGGTTGCTTTGTTGCCCCGGTTATGAACTGGATATGGTACGGGCTTTGGAAAAAGCCGCCATTGCATTGAGTCTTGTATAAATAATGATTGATGTGTACATAAAAATAATAATACGTCATCAGCTATTGGAGAAGTAGTTGTAGATTTGCTTTACTTTAAATAATATTTTTTTTTGAAAATATTTAGAAAAAAAAATAAACACCTAATGAAATTTGCAATTCTAGCTCCAGTCGACTAACTTAAATACGCATGGTTAAAAGCGTTAAACAGCTATGCTGTAGGTGGGACGTTAAGATCCATTCTACACATTGCAATGTGTTTGTGCAAGTGACAAACAAATTGCCTTGCTACATCTGTAGCCGATGGCGTACTAGAACCGATGAACTACATTTGTGATTGGAACATCAATTATGAGGGGATAAGCTTAACCAAAGCGTCCACCGGACACGTATTATTATTTGCAAAGACAGATTTGTACGCCACTGTATTCGAAATCTATCTTGTGCTACTGTATTGATAATACTTATTTTATATTTCAGCATTTCAGGAATATTTCCAGGAAACAACTATAAATTAACATCAAAACCAGACATGGTCATAAAGACTCGGCTATTGTCTCAGTGTTGCCTTTGGTGTGTTGACAAACTGTCTCCTAGCCTTTTGGTTGCCTTCAACCAACACACCTTTGAATGCAATGGTTTTAGTTCAGAGAATGCACTTATGGCGAAGGAAGCTTCATCTGAGACCTGGACAATCAGACAACAGGTTTTGGTGATACATTAATGTGTCTCCAGCTACCGGAAGCTGATCAAGTTGAAGAGCAAATTGTCAAAGATGTAATGGTTTTTATTTCACCAAGAATTATTTGCGTGTCTGCAGACTGATTACAAACACACTGAGGTCATTTAAAAACGTGTAAACTGCCTGATGCAACTTGTTTAAATTGAAATCTTGTGGTGGCCATTAGCTTGACTGTTCCGTCTCATTTGTCGAGCAGTTTGATAGAGGGAATGCTTACTGCCATAGACCGGTTGATCAATTCATGTTGAATGTTGAGAGAGCGATATACCTGACCAATAACCACATCGAATACTGGTTATGTTGCTGAGAGTGGACAATGGAATTCTTTTTTTTTTTGTTCGTTATCCTGGTGTCACAAAATTATTTCATTGTTTTAATCTTATCGCTCTATCCAGTGTCCATTAGATATAAAACGCATAGTGGTTTTATTTTTTTTGTGTGTATTGGATCAATCGCAACAGTGGGCCCAATTGCAGAGTTAATAACCATAACAGGAGGGAATAAAATGAACATATATATGCAAAGAAATATATCAACATAAAATATGAAATATATAAACAGAACATACATTAAAGTAACTTACATGGATAAATACTTGCTTCTTAACAGTTAAAAAAAACAAAAAAAACATTTGAGCTGTCTTTTTAAAGATGGCAATGGGCTAAAATATATTCTTCTTTTTTTTGTTATCGACAGAGCAACAATTTATTTATCGACAGAGCAGCAATGTTTTTATCGACAGAGCAGCAATGTATTTATCTACAAAGTAACAATGTATTTTTCGACATGGCAACAATGTATTTATCGACAGGGCAACTATGTATTTATCGACAGAGCAACAGTGCACTTAACGACAGAGTAACAATGCATGTATCGACTGAGCAACAATGCATTTATAGACAGAGCAGCGATGTATCTATCGACAGAGCAACAATTTATTTATCGACAGAGAAACAATGTATTTATATACAGAGCAACAAAGAATTTATCGACAGAGCACCAATATATTTATCGACAGAGCAACAATGAATTTATCGACAGAGCAGCACTGTATTTATCGTCAGAGCAACAATGCATTTATCGACAATTTAACTGTTTTCTAAACTGTTAAAAAGAGACGGAGCTCGAACACAAATACTGTTGCGTCGAATATAGATTCTGCTCATCTGAGGCTAAAAAAGCTCAGGTTGACTTAATTGTCTAGTTGGGAGTAAGATGATGGCAATTAAAATGTAAGTTAACCACCAAAATTAAAAATATGTTTTCACAAGTTGTACAAAAAGATTGATAAAGTGATTCGTCGTATTGCTCATCTGCTCAATAAAACAGATAGACATTTTAAAATAGGTGGATTCGTTCTATGCTATCTAATGTTTTGTGTTGGGTTGACCATATTTCACAGAAGTAGTCCAGCCTGCTGCGTAATGTAGCTTCCACCAGTGAATACATCAGCAGATAAAAATGACATTTTCCCGTTTTAGAACAGAAGGAATAGACCGGTTTTAAGAGATATGTTAAAACGGGTAAATAATGGAATTAACACACATCTCTTCGGCACACTGTCTTAAAATAATCCCGATTTTTGTTTGCTTGGGGGGGGGGGAGTGTTAGTGTTTTTTAAGATTATAAGAAATATAACTATCATATAACATCAATGGATTAAACAAGGAAAGTAAAAATGTATTTGATGGGCAGATTAAAATCAACATCTGGCAATGTTTGTTTGTTTGGAGTTTTACGCGGTACTTTAAGGTTATGTCAATCATATAAAGGCGTACACGCCCAATGGATGAAGTAAAACAACCCGGACGCCACTGGCAACAAACAATGACAAGATACACGTTTTCAGTTAGACAGTTTCTTTGATGGAACCTACTAAATATATTTGCCGTTTTCCTTCGGTCTGAGGTTTCAAAGACCTGTTTTGGTAAAACTCCAGAAGCTATCTGGATTATCTTTAATTTTATCTTGTACTGTATATAACTAGATATATATTCTCTATATTTAACCTTTTGTAAAACTTTGACTTCTAGCCTCAATTCTGAACAATGTTTGTAAGATATAGATTTTTTGTCTGTGCCATTTCGAAATAAAGTATTTTTGTGCAACTTATGTTTCTTTTATCAAGGCTATACGATCGGCATCATACCAATTCGGGTAATAAAACAATTATTGTATTACTTGATTTATTTATCCATATGTATAGGCCTCTAACACAGACGACCCGGGTTCGAACCTCGGTTGAGACAAGCAATTTTTTTGTATCGCTCAGGATTTATAAAAAATATATATATATTTAAAAAGAAAACCAATTGTGAGTAATATTTAGATCAACAAGATGCCACATTATCTTCCCTTCATCAGTGCTTCATGTAGAGAGAGATACGCAGTCTTCAATGAGTAAGCATTCTATGGCGAGCCTCTGTACCTCAGTTGGTAGAGTGCATTTATAAAAAGATATATTATGCCAGAACCAGGCTTTCGGATTAATTCAAGAAAAAAACGATTGTGAGTTATTTTTAGATCCCAAAATGCCACTTTTCCCAGACAGCATGGTCACATTGGACCCATGTTAGGGAAGGACGGGTTCAGATTCATAAGGCCTATAACATTTTTCAGTTATCCAGCCCTAGTCTACTGGACCTGATTAACATCAAATGGGTCCCTGATCATACAACAGCTATCTAGCTCTACTTTTCCCTACCTGGGACCCATCACCTATTAACAACACCCAGCCCATGTACATAGGTCCGGATTTTATTCAAATGGGCTCCATATCAAATAAACGACATCCAACCTTAAAAACTAAGTCCGGATTTTCCCAACATGGGCCGGATATCAGTAGTATAGACCTACTTTCAGCGAGGATTGACCTACTTTTGTGCGTTATTATGTATGGAGGGACCGTTTTAGTCCCTCCATACAGAATAAGGAAGGGCTTGTGCGTTATTATGTATGGAGGGACCGTTTTTGGTCCCTCCATACATAATAAGGAAGGGCGTGCGTTATTATGTATGGTGAGACCGTGAGGTGTAGTCGCTAGTCATAGTGACTAGGTGGCGCTTGTGTGTGGTGCGCCTGCGCGGGTTGTTGACATTTGTGACCTTGGTGTGACCTGTGACGGCTTTGACCCACACCGGAAGTTCCAGTTGAAATCCTAATGCGCATGCGCAGTTCCCCTACACCGGAAGTTCCAGTTGAAATCAGTCATGCGCAGTTCCCCCGCATTCCAGTGGATTGCATTAATCCTCTACCAAGTAGGTGTGGAGG
>JAUELC010280760.1:0-10044 GCA_031471745.1 Cryptochiton stelleri
AGCGTTTTGTTGAAGATCTGTTTATGAGCCTGAACATGTATGTACATCTTCAAGACTTCCCGAAAGAACAAGGACCTCGGCGATACACAACTTATAAACTTATGATTATTCTGGCCATATTGCAGTTCCAGGGAGATTGTTTCGTCATACACAGGGGAAGATAACTTCGTTAATTCAAGGAAGATAATTTCGTCATTCCAGGGGAGATAACTTCCATGGAAATATTACTACGCCACTTTCCGTTGAACCCGTAATCCTATGTTTTTATTTTCAAAGGACATTCTAATTCCGAGGACATTGTTTGTGTAGGATGTTCAATTTGCATCTATTTAGTTAGAAAATATTGTTCATATGATGCAATTATTCTGCTGGATGGACTTTTATGAAGCTTATGAGTGACTGAAACTATTATGAACTTTTCAACTTAATTTGTAACCATGGACACTTTAAATTAACTAGAGCGAGATGGCTTACAAGGTAACTATGAACTTATTACTTGATATGTTGATGACTAATTTAGTTAGAAACTGTTTTGTTTATAATGATGTGTTTTGTTATTATGTTTTTAGATAATTGACTGTGCAAAATAAGTTCAATTTTTAATTCTTACATGTCTATTATTATCAATAATTATGTCTTTTCTTATTTGCTTTTGTCTGGAATCATTTTTCCCCTGTTTCGGCTTTTCGGGCTGTTAATTCGATTCCAGAATGTTTGTAAAGTTTTCAGCCATTTTATTGTATCATACTTAAAGACACGCAATATAACTATAACTGTATATTTGCCATGCATTTACAACGTTAATCTTAAGAATGAAAAACTTTATTTAAAAAAAAGTAAACTATTTGTTATATTTAAAGTAGAGGGAAAATGTTATGAAGCTAAGTTAGGTGAGTAACGTAATTGTGGGTATGTGTAAGGTATCTTGTATTGTCTAGTTTTATGTAAAACGAAGTATCGTAAATTGACCAATCAGACGCGTAGATTTTTAACCAATCGAATAAGAGCTATACAGACAAATGAAGATATTTCAGCCTAAACTGTTGACCAATGGGTCACAACTAGCAGAACAATAGAATAGTGGTATATAAGGATAGTATGTTAAGAGAAAAGGGGAATTAGGAACTTGGAATTAGGATCTTGAAGTGAATCTCAGGGAATGAGGATACCTGCATGGAACAGCTAGGAGTATATATTCGGACAACTGCAATTGCCTTTTCTGAGTAGACTATATAGTTGATTATGATAAGTATTAAGTATCTGGAATATGTATGTAAAGTTTATATGTATCTTCAAGGATATGAGTACAATATTGTGTATTTGTTTATGATACTGATCTGCAATGTTTTGAACTATATATATCCGATATTAATTATAAATTCAACCTTTAATTTGACTTGTGGTTTATATAATCTATGCCGTGTTCTATGATTAATTCATTATTAAAATTGATTAATCTGTGTGGAATGACTCTTTCGAGAGGAAGCGTACAGATAGATCCATAAGGACGATTTATGGTGTTTATATATAACCTATGCATCGATATCCATCTTATTAAAGAAGTATATTAAATGGGCCTAGCGTAGACTCAAAGATTGATAGGATATATACATTATAAAGCAGTCAGATCGTATAAGAAACATGCATTCTTACAAATGGTAGAATTCGATCAGTGGAGTAGCAATGCCAGACAATCCGATACATTTCCGGGCTGCAAGTAACATGGTTATAATTCAATATTAATGTAATACGATTCAATTTTCATAAGTTACACTGGATGACATGCAAGGGTCTTGATTAATTGTATTGTTTTCGTTAGTTTGACATTTATCATGTACAGTGCAAATGAAGTGTAGAAATTATGGTTAAACAATTTATTTCCCAAACTAAACAGATGATTAAAGAGTAGATATAATTTATCAGAAATTTGATTAAGCAGGAAAACAAGCTTGTTTCTCTTAATTTGAAGAAGAGTTTCATTATCAGGCAACAGGTAAATTGGTCATATACTGTATTTCTAAATTGGACTTTTCATGCAACTTTGTTTATGTGTCCATACCATCAACTTTTACTCTTTAATTATTCGCTGAAATAATAATCATGATTTCTGAACGGTGTATATAAGGGACACTTATTTTGTTCTGCTTTATCCTCGGATAATTAGTGAATAATGGTAATTTGGTCTTTAGAGGTATTACCTTTATGGTATAATAAGTCAACCATGCGATTACATTACCAAATTTGAGTCTGACAACATAATGATAACTCTCCGTCACTGTCAGGATACCTTACAAAAAAAATACCGAAGATTTGTATTCATGGGTTGTACAGACTGATGAACGAGCTATACAATCTACGTGTTGTTTTGATACACATTTTTCTCGCTTAAGAGGAAGAAAACATAAAAATAAAGTGAATTTGGGTTGATGTATTATGAGAATCTTCACAAATCTTTACAAATACATCAACCCAGATTCACGTTATATTTATGTTTTCTTCATCTTTAGCGAGAAAAATGTGTATCATCAATACAACAGGTAGATTGTATAGCTCATTTATCAGTCTGTATAAACCATGAAAATAAATCTTCACAAATTATGGTATGATTTGTGTTTTTGGTGAACAATTACGTCTTTATCTTTATCTTTATTTATATTTTTTTTTATGAATGAAGAGAGAAAAAATAGCTTGCCTCCACCGAAATTCGTATTATTTATACGTATTTATAGGCCTGGTATTATGATTGTCGGGATAGTTTATCAGAAAGGGAATACATCACACAAACACAAATGAACTAGTATTCAGATAGTCATTCCCTGGTCAGGACAGGAAAATATGACTTAAAATATAACTGCTACAAAAGAGTAAAACATCCCAAAGTGCCCGAGACCGAGTTGGGTTTTGGGCTGTGTATCTAATATTAATGAGGCAGCAATGGACACTAACGGACGGAGGTATATATGAAATGCCAGGATGCCCATGCAACTCACTCTTCTGAAGGTTTTTAGTTCGGACGTAAAATTATATTGGTGCGTAGGTGTTTTCTTTGCGCGTAGGCGTTTGACTGGCATGCTAAAGGGAACCTATAGTAAGTAATAAATTGTTTTCTTGAGTTGGTGTTCACGTTACTTTATTTAAATATTGTGTTACCTTCGTTTTTTTCCGAGTCTACCGATGGATGTATCAGACACCGGATATATAACTTATCACATGTTTATTACTATATACAGAGAATGAAAAATATATATATTTTCAAAATTGAAACGAAACAAAAATAGAATGCAAAGTCTGAGTATATTCAGGGAAGATCATATGAATGTTTGTTGTTTCTGGTAATACAATTATGGCAAGATCCAGTACTATTTCCTAGAGCCCAATTTTCAGCTAAAGAAACCCTCACCACAAGTAATGATATTATATGACCAGTCCTTCAAATAGCATTATTTGGTTACAAGGACACCACAGTGGTTTGTAAAAGTCATTTTTTGATGGACCCTTGTGTGAAAAACTCTCATCCGACTGTTTAATCTTTGTTCTCATGGATTGCAGACACGGTGTACACATGGCACAGTAGGCCTTACATAGCAAACAACCAATTACATCATGTTAATCTGGTACTTTCAGATTAGCATATACAACAAGCCGGAATGGTTGGTATTAGGGTAAGGTAGCAATATTAGTGACAGCTAGTGGATATGACGTTGTTGCTTGTACTTAAACAACCCTCTGGTTAAAGACAGCATGTTCTGCGAATAATCATACTGTCTTGACTTAGCACGTGAGGAACATTATATTTCCAACAGAGCAACGCACTAAACATTTCCCAGTTTTTATTCTGGCTATTTACTGTTATAGTACATCGTCGTCATGTAGTGAAATACCCTAGTCACGGCGGGAAAAAAACAATCAATCAAACAATCAATGCATGTAAATAAGCAACATACTTGGGTTATTTAAAAGTCGCCCAAAAAGAGGAGTAGTAAGTAGCGCTCATAATGTGAATGTATAACAACCACGTATATGGCTGTACTGAATAGCCCAATCCTTTGACACTAATTGATTGCGGGTGGTATCCATTGACACACAAGCTGGAAGAAAAAAAAGAAAAAAAAATGGACACAAAGACGTCCGCATCGTGAATAAGGAATTGTGAAAGTAAGAACTGATATATTGCGACCACAGATTAAAATCGATCTTAAAAATGAAAGTATAATAATTTAATTGAAACTTTATGATATACCATAGTAGACCACGTCACTAGCATCAAGCGCAATCTATGTCGTTGTTGTACTAAGGAGAGAGCTTACACAATTTGAATAAGCACTTTGAAATAATCTAACGTTTGGAAAAAGCAGTTCAAGTATCACAGCTTGGATAAAATACACACCAAAAGCCTTATATAAAAGCTATCCTAAAGGATTTCTCATCGAAGGTAATTATCCATAACTTAACATAAAGACTTGAAATCAGTTGAATTGAGCCTTTCTTAAACAGTTTTGCTCTCAGGGGAAATAACATTCTAATGGAAAATCAGCTAAAAAGTAGACACAGGATATGTCCATGTCAAAAATTGAAAAAGACGCTTAAAATATTCGTGGTTTTTCGATCATTTATCGGTTCTCTAGATCCTTAATGCGTCATACAGTAAACCACGTCTTTGTTAAGATCAGCCACTTCAGAGAAACGTAAGAGGGAGCTATGGGCTAGACGGTTACACACCTGACCACTCCGTCATAGAGACCCCAAATCAACATACGAATTATTTGTTACAATATGAGGACGCGTTCAATATTGTGTCGTATTGCAAATATTAATTTATTACTACCACGTCTGTGACACGGCAAGCTTTATTTTGTAACCACAACGTCATGGATACACGAGGTTAGCTTTTAGGCTATCTAACGTCCTAAAGCTATTGTAAACAAAATAATGTGATAGGCCGCACGTTTTGTTGTCGTTGCGATTTTTGTTTTGTTAAATAATGCCACCTAAATTTTCGACAACCACAAAGCCTAGGTAAAATAATTAATTTATATTTATATAGAAAAGCATCATGCAGTGTGGAATTGATATTTCGCCCCGGTTGCATGTAGATGATGAAGTACGCAAACGGCAAGAACATACTAATTGGGGCCCAAGCTTGTCAAGGACCAAATACATTAGACAGTCTGTGTGTTTATAGAATTGACTAAATTATTAACTTTAAGATTTCTACTCCGAATAAATGTGCTTATTGGCCAGTATGGCCTAGATAAATCACCAGCAACTCAATGCAGTCAACTGGTGATTCCCGGAAGCAGTATTACCTGGAAGTTGTAACTTTAAACGGTAAAGTCTCTTTATCGACGGTTTCTTAAAACTATATATAGATCAATCCTATCGAATGCCATTAAATCCCGTAATGCGTGTTTTCAATGTTGATTTGAACGGTATTTTACAGCAGTTTGTGTACATCGTCAAAAGGGTTCAACATTCTAATCTATTTTATGTTGTTTGCAAAGGATTATTGATTTTTCAACGATAAACTTCACTATATCTAGTCGATGTACATATATGACATTTTGGACTACTATTTAATCAACCAATATATTTAAAACAGGTGATATTATAGAAGAATTGTCTTCAACTTTCATTTAATACACTTTCTGATGTTTGAGGGTGTATAACGTGACATTTATTGAATCTTCATTCAAAAGACATCAGTACATTGTTTGTATTTGTATGAGAAGCTGAATATAACACATTAAATATCTGGTTTGTTTAATGTGAACACGAACTTGCCCAGTTTTCAATACTCACCCTATTTTGGGATCGCACATTCAAACTACATGTAGTTCAGAAAATTGTGCAGGCGGATGAAGGAAGCGAACATACGACCGTCAAAGTCAAACATAAATCACGGCCATAGACCACTCAGCCAAGCGATCTCCAGTGAACTTAACAAGCCCAGCTGCTCTCTGGATAAAGGACGCATGTTCCAAGCATAATCATGTTGAGGAACATTAATTTTCCAACAGAGCATAACCCTTCACATTTTATGGTTTGTGCTAGTGTGGCTATTTACTGTTGGATTACACCGCCGTCATATCAGTGAAATACCTTGAGTACTGCATTCACCACCAATCAATCAATCAATCAATCAATCAATCAATCCAAGTTGTCCTAACAGTTAATCTGCCACGAATGGCATACAATCAGGAAAGTATACGCGTGGCAGCAGGGCTGGGATCATAGAACAAACAATATGGCTGGCATCCATACCTGGTATGTCTTCTTAAATTTGAAAATAGATTAAGTATTATGATAAGATTAAAAGATTATTTGGTATTATGTTGTAAAGATAAAGATTTGTTGTCGGACTGTGAAATAAACATCCTCTTAAATCAAGATACTTAAACACGAGAACGTGTATGGGTTGTTCATGTCCTGTATATTTTCTTTTATAAGGCAATAAATAAGGTTTTGCTTCCAAAGCGGGAACCTCTTTGACAAATTTTGAGAGAAACAAGTTCTTAAATGAGGATGTGTTGAAAATTAAACAATAAGGTTTTCCATAATTGCGGTTCCGTTTGACAAGTTATTGGCGGTCACAGATTCCGAGTTTAGACAGAAGACCCTTGATATCGTTTTTTTAAATAATTGAACATGAAGCCATTTATTGTCGATTCATTGCACTGTACGTTACACACTTTGACTATCTGCACAATATTTTGCGTTCTGTTCTTATTTTGTATCTTGCTTTTATTTGTAGCCTTAACCCTTTGTGTTGGCACGCCGTAAAACAAATGAAATAAAACTAAATACGGCGTAAAGCACCAGTGAACTAACGAAATTATTCAAATAGATTTATTTCAGTTTGTAAAAAAATAATAATATATTCCGTTTAAAAAGAAGATAGTCTTATAAAGTCTTGTCTGGAAAAAATGCGCATAGGATTTATAAGCGTTAGGAGACCGCTCCCCAGAAATAGCCAAACTTCCTTTCTACGTATGATTTGTGTTTATGAAGGATTGTGTCTTTCTAAATTTGTATAAATTTATCAGGCTGATAGTGGATGGATAGTTTATCAGGAAGGCAATACATCAGAAGGGTATTAGGATAGTCAGTCTCTTGTCAGGACAGCAAACTATAACTTAATATAACTTCTAAAACAATCTAAAACAGCAAAACAGGGGTATCGAGATGGGCATATTTTGTATTTATGCGGCAGCAATGAACATGAACGGAAGAAGGCACATTCGAATTACCAGGTTGTCCATGCAAAACCCGCCTTTGCAGGTTCTTTAGTTCGGTCGTAAGATTCTCTTGGTGTTAGGGTGTTTTCTTTGTGCGTAGGCGTTTGCCTGTCATGCTGAATCGAACTTATAATCAGTGATATATTGTTTTCTTAAGCTTGTGCTCACGTTAGTTTATTTAAATATTGCGTAACCTTGGTTTTTATCTGAAACTACCGATCGATGGATCAGACACCTCATATATCACTTATCGCAAGTTTATGACTATATACAGAAAATGAAAAAAACAATTTTGTTCAAAATTGTAATGAAACAAAAAATAGAATGCAAAGTGAAGAATATATTCACGGAAGAGTATATGAGTGTTTGTGGTATCCGGTAACACAATAAGGATAAGATCCAGTACAATTTGTTAACGTCCAATTCTCCAGCTGAACAAACTCTCATCGCAAGTAATTGTATTATGAACAGCATTTCAATCAGCATGATTTGGTTAAAAGGACACCGCTGTGATATGCAAAATCTCTTCAAGTCACGTTTTGATGGACCGTCGGATGAAAGGCTCTCATCCGACTTCCGTATCTTTGTTCTCATGGTTGTTCAATAACGCAGGGAAACTACTTATGGGTTAAACACTTCTGAGTTTATTATAAAAGTCATTTACTTGTTTTCAAAACGGTGTGAGTACCAGCACCGAAACGTCGTCTTAATAAACTCAGAAGTTGTTAATCCGTAAGTAGTTTTCCTGTTTTAGTAGATATGATGTTGGAGATATGAGCTTGTATTTCAACAAGTCACATACGAAGGTTATTAAAAAGGCGCCTAGAAAGCGGAGTAGTAAGTAAAGCTTACATTGTGACTCCGTAACTACCACGTATATGACTGTACAAAATAACATCATTCTTTGAGCCTAATTAATTGCGGTAGTATTAAAATGCACGATTTCTCTATATATGTATGCCATTATAACTTAAATACCATTAACCATCTCGTCTAATATCAAGCATTGCTTGGCCCTGTTAATACTTCGACCATATAGCTAACCATAAGCATAGGACATATATATACTCATAACAAACCGTCCTTATGGATCTAGTTATACGCTTCCTCTCTCTGGAGTCATTCCACACAGAATAGCCAGTTTAAATACTGAATCAATCATAGAACACTGCATAGAATATATAAGCCACAAGTCGATTTATTAAACTAATAATAATTGTTGAATATATATAGTTCAAAACATTGCATATCAATATAATAAACAAAACACACACGATTATACTCAAAACATATTTGAAGAGATATAAAAACTTTACCTACATATTTCAGATACAAAATACTTATAATTCTCAACTGTTTAGTCCACTCACACATGGCAATTGCAACTGTCCTGATATATATTCCTAGCTGTGCCATGCAGATTCTCGATTCCCTGAGATTCACTCCAAGATCCTAAATTCTTATTCCAAGTTTATAATTCCAAATCCTTCATTCCAAGTCCATAATTAATTTTTCCCATAAAATGCTATCCTTATATACCACTATTTTATTGTTCCACTAGTTGTTCCCCCCTCGGTCATTAGTTTAAGCGGAAAGATCTTCATCGGTCTGTATAGCTCTTTTCTGATTGGGTAAAATCTACGATTTTGATTGGTCAGTTTACGATCCTTCGTTTTACAAAATTCTAACCAATACAAGATTTCTTACACATTACACACAATTACATTATTCACCTAATTCAGCTTCATAACAGTAGGGACCCATCGACAGTCGCTAGCTGCAAGGAAAAAAAATAAAAAAATAAAAAATAGAGAGACCCGTTTGGGAAATAACTATCTGTGAAAACAAGAACTGATATGCTGAGATGAGAGATAAAAATCATTCTTAAAACTAAGATAATCATTGAATTGAAACTAAATGATATACTACATGTATATTAGACCACGTCACTACAATAAAGAGCACTCTATGTCGTTGTTGTAGTAAGGTGTGAGCTTAAAGATGGGAAAAAAACTTCGAGGTAATCTAAACTTGGATACACAGCAGTTCAAATACCACGGCTTGGATCAAATACACACCAAAAAAAATTATCTGAAAACTACCCTAGAGGGAGAACCCATCGTAGGTAATTATCCATAACTTCACATGCGCACCTGAAATCAGTTGAGTTTTGTCTGTCTTAAACAACTCAGTTCTCAGGGGAAATTACATTTTAATGGAAAGCCATCTAAAAAGTAGGCACAGATTATTTTACCATGTCAATACTTGGAAAATACGCTTAAAATATTCGTTGTTTTTCGATCACTTATCGATGCTCTCGCTCTTTAAATGCGTCGTAAATTAAAGCGCGTCTTTTTCTTTTTACACCAGCGACCGCGGAGATAAGAGCGATCTGGGGACTAGAGGGTTACACACTGGACCACTTCGCCGTTGAGACCATAAATCAGCATACGAATTAATTTTAAAATATGATCGTCAGAAACAGGATGCGTTCAGCATTGTGTCATATTGCAAAGTGTCGTTCATTCTTGGGCTCTGTGACATACCAAGCCTTCCTTTGTAATACAACCTCAACCGCATTCTGACGCCATAACAGCGTTGTGAAAACTATTTGGATATATTTCATTGTGTTTTTGTCGCGTTTTATTAAATGCCACCTAAATTTAAACAACCACAAAGCCATGAATATATTATTTCGACGTAAAATAAGTAATATAATTATAATTGTTATGCCTCATGTCAAATTGTTTCGTTTTCATTGGTCGAGAACCAGTCACGTGGTATACAGCAAATCATGACATTGCACGAT